>CM038793.1:115370674-115461188 GCA_021764765.1 Vicia sativa
GTGTTGGCTATAATCATAGTCTCTCCCGGGGCTCATTTGGCTCCGTCATCACCCTTGTTACTTTGCTCGTGCTTTCGCTTGAAACTTCCTTCGAGAGCTGTCTGGTGACCACCTTAGGACCACCTTTAGCAATACGCCCCGTGTGAGGAGACCAACAACCTTCTTCTTCTTGTTGATGAGCTTCTTGAATCTTCTTGGCCTTGGACCAAGTTGGTGAACATCTGCTGGTGAGCATTACGAGCTTGAAGATCTTTGTGATCATTCGAGCCATTACTTAAAATAAATAGCGAGCAAATGAGAAAACCAATCTCAATGTACTGCAGATGTAATGTGCTATGCTATGCAATGTTTATGCGAATCTGATGCAATGTTTTCAAGGACCTCGGAGATTTAAATTTGTTAAACAAGCAATGAACAAACATTTATTAGTACTCTTTCATTATTCTTTTTCTTTTTAAGTACGAAGATAGTTCAAAATAAAGAAAACAAATAAATCCACGAATCTCTAAGTCTCCATGGGCTTCCTCTTGGTGCCGATGTAGGCATTGATGTTTCGCTCCTCGTGAGTAGCTTGACTCACAACCTTTCTTTCTTGCATGTACTTCGAGCTTCAAGGTATCCCTCTCTTCCTTGAGTTGAATCAGGATCTCTTGAGTCTTCAAAATCGATAGGCATGTCGGGATGGAGAGCAGTATAAAGTCGTCACCTATAGCAACGGGTTCCATAATTCTTGGTAAAGCAGTATGAATGGCATCGTGGTTTTGAGCTCGAGCTCTGCCATTTGAGGGGTTCCCAGGAATGAGGTTCTGGTGCCCAAAGTCTTAGTATCGATCTTCTTTACCATGCCCAGCGTGTATAGAACCGTCGGTAATTGGAGATCGTGGTTGTGAGTCGAACCTGATATCTTGGAAGCGTATCATGTGGACCATCTCTTGAGCAAAACCAAGCGGCGTAGAGCTAGAGAAGGTTGTAAGTAATACCTCCCCTTATACCAAGTAGTGGTACATTAGGAATTCTCCTGGCAACTCGATGAAAGTGAAGTCCTTTTGAGAGAAAAGATTCCAGCGGATTCGGAATGAGAGAGTGACATTAATCTTTGAGACCATCTCGACCTTTGTTCGTTCTTCAAAACTGATGGAGGAGGTCGAAATAAACCACCTTGAAAGTAGCAGTACCTGACACATGAGTTCCTTGTCTTTTTGATAGTGCAGTGTGGAGAGAATGTAGGATGTCTCCAAGTAAAGTAGGCCTTTGGATTACGGGTGAGAAACAACTTGATGGCATTGATATCTATGAATTGATCGAGTTAGGGAATGAACCAAACCATAAATTAGCAAGGCCACGATGTTTCCGAATGCATGGAAACTCATAACTTTGAGGAATTCTCGGGCTTTCTTAATTAAGAACTTGGAAAGTAAACCCTTACTCATACTAGTTTCCCAATTGGCTGATATCACGGCGCTTAAGATGTAAAGGCGATGCGATGTCTTCGTACTTAGGAACCTTTTAAGGCGGTGAATGGCATTTGGTCAAGAATAGGTATCCCAGTAGCTTAGAGAACTCTTCAGGTAGGAACCAAGCGATAATCGGGAATGTAAAGCAATGGTGTTTGGATCAAAGAAGCTGGAATAGGACGTACATCATATCTTCTTCAAAGCCGGAGATAACCAATGGTAGATAACCATGTTTTTGATGAGCGGAGCATGGTGAGAATTTGAAACCAATTCTTTGAGTTGAGAAGGATACCCGTGAAGTTGATTCGGATAGTCTTTCTAAAGCACTCAACAATCAATTGTAGGTCCTTGCATGAGGTATGGGTGATTACCACAAAAGTTTGAGTTGGTTCATCACATCTATAATAATGTGCTTGGGTTCTAGGAATCTCCGTCACAGATCTTTCTCGTGGCGCTTATTTCAATACGACGGCAGTGGTCGATCGAAAATGTCCCAAGTCTAATCTCGATGGCGTAGCATCGGTATCAACCAACCTGGTCTACACCAAAGCCGGCATCTCATTACCTTACAATGGCGAAATGGGTCGATTAAGGTTCAAAGTTTAGTTAGCGCTTGATGACACCACGCGAAGCCAAATACTATCTTGACTTGGGAATGAAGAGTATCGGGACAACCAAAGTGTCGCTAACGTGCCATCATGTTGACCGTTTAGTTATCGTCTAGCAGTCGCGATGATCTAATCTACTTACCTAAAAGGAAACCGGATCGGGTGTAGGATCCCAATGATATAATACAAGACCCTTAAAGATAAAGCATCAAGTCGAACAAAAAGCAATAAAAGTTATCTAGAAATCCCTAAGGCAATTCTCTTGGTGTTTCCCCGGTAGTCGCCCGATTACTGTGTCTGATGAAGGCTGACTTTGTAGGATTTTGTATCCAATGTGCGGATAGCAAGAGTCGCCACCGACTTTTATTTTTATCCAATTAAGGGAAGGTAAAAATGAGAAAAAGACCTTCGTTAGATTAAAGTTAGGAGAATGGTTATGAAAAGGAAGGTATTACCCTTTCCATCCGTAGTTATCTACGGGCTCTTAGTTACTCTAGATCACTTTTTAAATTGCTTTACTGTGTTTTGACAAATGTTTTGAAAAGGCATTTCTTTGACTTTAATGATTCATGTAGGAATGTATACAAAGTGTTCGGAAATATTTTGTTTTGAAAAGAATTTGAACTTTGAAAAAAGTGTGTGGTGTGAAAAGCATTTGATAGAGCAAGACTAAAGACTTATTACCCACTCGAATTGGTGGTTTTGGTTTCTACATTCCTTTAGAATAGCGTATACGTACCATTAGTTAGTAGGTAGCTCGTTCGTTGGATGTAAGCGGGACATTCGAAGGGATCGGATGGTCGTAGAAAGCAACTTGTAGGAAGTATCTGCACATTCGAAGGGACTATCATCATTTTTCGTGGCGACAGAGGATCGAGATCATGTATTCGGAGGCGACATCGTGGGTCTTATGATCTTTGTATCGAAGGGACTATGATGATTTGTTTGGAAACAGCGGTGCTAGAATACCTCTACGTTCGAGGACATGACCATTTTGAATCGAAAGCAGAGAGAATTACCAAAGTGCGTGTGTGAAAAGTGTGTTGATTTGAATATGTTATCTTGAAAATTAGTGGGCTATTTCAATTTAGTCTTGCCATACGCGCTAATTACTAGCAATTTATGGGTGCGGAAAGTAAAATGCGGAATGTAAAGTCGGAAAAGTCTAAAGGTAAATCGCTATTACAAGGCTTTGAGGCAGATACATAATTTAAAATGCGGAATAAAATCCTAATTAAACTATTACATCCCATATACGATTACATTATTGGAAAATAAAAAGCGATAAAGAAAAGCGTCAGAATCGGACAACCAGTGAAGAATAAGAAAATCGGAAATATGATAAAATCGAAATAAGAAAAATGTTAGAAAAATGCAATTTTTATATGGAGAAATTATTATATCTGGAAATAAGATAAATATACTAAAATAATTTTTTGGGATTTTTAGATGCATTTTATAATTAAAAACTAATTAAAATGATTTAAATGCAAAATTATAAATAAAAATAAATATGCATGCAAAATTATATTTTTAATTTATTAAATTAAATAAGATTTTATGAAAATAATGCAAAAAGAATAAATATTTTGATAATTTTTAATGCAGAATAAAATTGAAGAAATTAAAATAGGATGCAAATATTAAAATAAAGAAAATAGGAAAATAGTTAGAAAATATGAAAGTTTGTAAAAGAAAATGCAGTCTTGGCATGGTTGGAGCGAGGACACGGAAGAGTCTTGACAAGCGCCTTAACACTAAGCCACGGTGCACTTTGTGTTTGGAATTTGAATCAATGGTTTATAAGCGTCACGTGTCTGGATTGATTGAACCAGTCGGTAAGTGTGGACCAGTCGGCTATGAATGGAATGAATCACGTTGCCGAGAAGCGCCACGCATGCTCTCACAGGTCAAGCCGGGTCTGACGGAGCCTAGCTCGGTGGTCTTCTCCGACAAGGAGATTGCGGATCACAAAATCTGACGATAAGCAAAAGGAAGGACCTATTCCTAAATCGGTCATGGCGAACACGATGGTGGTATTAGTTTTGGACTAAAAACACTTGCACAAGGCGGTTGAAACTTGGTTCTAACCCTAACAATGGCATTAGATGATTAGGCGTTGAACTGGCGAACGTTGCCCGAATCTTTATAGAGAGTCTTATAAACACTGAAAGCGTTAGAATCAATGCAAATCGTGAGGATAGTAAAATGCAAAAATCGAGAAAAGTTTGAATATGTATGATGTATATGCATCGATTAACTTTCTTTGATCAATACCGATGATGTATTCTTACCATTACTTACCCCAGACACGTTTGGATGGTTGGAAGTGGTGAGAATGGCATGATTTGAAATTCGAATTTCAAGATTCTTGAAAATTTTGCAAAATAAGGTTATGCTTGGGCTAGGGTTTAATCCTATCTTTGGTGCGCATTGCTGAGTATTTATAGAGGTTTGGAAGAAAAAGCAGGAAAAAGATTGGAGATTGAATGTGCATTAATTTTTCAAATAAAATCAAATATTAAAGAAATTTGATTTTCTCATCAATATTGATCATGCTGCAGAAATTGGTAAGTGTATTGGGCTTTCTTGGACATTAAGAGATATAAATCAACTCTTTGAAAAAAAACTTAATTTTCATATTTTACATAATTTATTTTTGAATTAAATGTTATAAAATTCAAATATAAATCACAAAAATAGAAAATTACCAATGTAACATTTATGGGTCAAGAATATTGTCATGAACAAGTTTGGATCAAAGATTATAGGCCCGTTTGGAAAATTTTGCATTTTGACCAAAATGTCCTTTTGTGCATTGTCCAAATTGCCTTGACTTCGAGATAGTGTATCTTGCTCAATTTTCCACATTTTTGAGTGTTCTTGGACTTTGGAAGCTCTAAGAGTCCTCTAACCAACCTTTGGTCTCATCTCAATTGGAGTTACCATGCTCAATATATCTTCAAAGCAAAAGTTGACTTTTTGTTGACTTTGAAAATGACACTAATGTTTGAGCTATACCTCTCAAATGAAGCATTTTTGGACATTCTTGTGAGACATGAAGTTGTAGAATTGAATTTCCTTCAAAACAAGATGTGGTGGAAAAATTTACGAGAAAGTATGAAAGTTATGATCAATCAATTCGATTGACTTTTCACTAGAAACCACAATTTAGAAAGTTTGACTTTTGAGCAAATCTTGAGTTTTCTTGATGAATCATGATCAACCCTTGATCAAATGATGAATATAACTTCAAAATGAGGATGTTGACCAAAAATTATGAAGTTTATTTGTATGTTGACCACAGTTGACTTTTTGTCAATCTGTTGATTTTCGACCATCGAGCAATTATCTGAAACTTGACTTGTGAAGCTTGAAACTTGACATGGAGAATCTTTGAAGCATATGAGGAGGCATGAAGGCCATTGGAGATGTTGGAAGTTCATCTTGACTTGAGAGATACCAACCCTAGTTTGGGTTGATTGTCTAAGAGAGTTTGTCGATCGACTCTTGAGGAATCCTTGACATAGATGTGAAATCTCTTGAGTAGATGGAGGGAAAATTTTGGGGTATGCGGTTATGGAGAGTTTGGCAGATGTTTTTGGATCTGAAACTTGAGGAAATAATTTAGGGATGGTCCTCTGTTTATAAGGCGAATAGAATTGAATCTGGGGTGAATGATGCAGAATTTGGAGGCCGAAATTGTGCACACACCTACGGTATGAGCAAAGTGTGACTTGCAAGTTAAAAAACTCAGCCAAATCGTGCGTTAAACCCTCTGTCAAGCTTTGAAACTTTATTAATCATGTTTAAGTCAAAAACACGCATCAATTTGGTCATTAAATTCACATTATGAAAAACCGTCGACAAGGAAAATTTCGGTTTCAAGATGCTCTTTGCAGCCATGGTTCTCATTATAAGGGGACCTTTATCTTAGATTGTGTGGCAGAAGTGATCGTGAGGGTTGAATCACTATTTTATTATCCGCAATTTAAAATTATTTACGAGAGTTAATAGGAAGCGGAAAGCGACACACGGTCTGAATTGACTTTCGTCTATTACGAGAGCCTCTGAAAATCAATGCGATAGTTTCTGGATTTTAATTGAGATGAATAAGATGAATTAACACGAATTTATATTGAATCAATGCACTTATCACTATAACACTATTTCCAATTAATAAAATCAAGCTAGCACTTTTGTCAAACAATTGGGTATGCTTGTTCAATGATCAATGGCAATGGAGTTGTGAAAAGTTGTACAACAATTGAATCACAAACGTAATGCAAAACTAAAGGGATAGAGAGAAAGAATACGTCACGTGAGTAGTTTGGTAAGGAAGTTCCCCTATTTTCCTCGCGTGTGGTCGTCTCCTCTCAATTATCAAATCGAATTGAGAATTTTCTATATCACTATGCTAAAATATTGTTCACAAGGTTGATACAAAGAAAACTAATCACCGGATATTCTTCTTCTTGTATGAACCTTCTCTTGATATGAGCTGATCAAGAATACACCAGCAAGATTCACAGATAATTCACTGCTTCCAAGACATGTTTGCGAAATCACCCCGATCTCCAAACCCTACGCTGCGGCTGAATCTACTATGTGCAATCGTGACTAACAACCGAACAGTGCATTCTTCTTTGGAGAAACCTACGGTTTTCCTCGAAACCCATACGAATATTCAACTCAGCTAGATCACCGATCGTACCACTAAACGTTATCTCTTTGATCCCTTGATCCAATAAGCAATGATGATTATGTGTCAATGTTCTTGAACCAATGAGATTGAGAAGATGATGAAGATATAAGTCTCTTTCAGGTTTCTAATGCGCAGAAAAATGGATGTGCACCAATTGTATTTGTGACGCCCTTCAGACTAAACTACCAAATTTTGCTTATATATGGAAACATAAACATGTTAGAAGAAAAATAGATTTATGAGTCGATACAAGTTTCATATGAGTCGCCCCAAGTTAATGAATGTATTGATACAAGTGATTTTGTGTCGATGCATATTGTACTAAAATTGCTTCCAAAGAGTTAAGTACAAGTCTATACAAGGGATTATGTATTAATGCATACTGTAATTAAACTGCTTCCAGAGAATTAAATTTAACATGAGTCGATGCATGACACATATGAGTCGATGCAAGTAAGAAATGTATCGATGCAAACACTTATGTATTGATGCAAGATTTAAAACATGCAAGAATCCAGAACCTCAGTTCTTGTATGAGTTGATCCAAAACACGTATGCATCGATGCATCTTTGAGTGAGTTATTTTTCAAAATAAAAGAACTAATTTGAATCGATGCCAAAGATTTTGTATTGATGCAAACAACAAAAAAAGGTGAATCCTAATTCTTGATGTTTATATGAATCGATCCATAATAATATGTGTCAATGCAAAGCTTAATTTTTAGAGGCATCAAACTAACATGAAGTGATACTAAACTCATATGAATCGACTCATACTGAAGGAAAATTGTTTTTGTGAGATTAGTTCGTTATATGTATCGTTGCATGTATTTTTGGATCGACCTAAGTGGTTTGTACATGAGTAAGAACATACTTTGACCAATTTTAAACATGTTACATTTATGTCATGACAAGCACACATATATTTCAGACCTAATTAAACAATTAAACACACATATTTTCTATCATACAAAACTATCTATAGTAAAGGGGGCTCACACTTTATGATGCAATCTTGGACACATTGGAAAGTTGAGGTTACAAAATTTGCAATGTTCTTGGAAAGATGTCATTTGGCATCTTGGATCAAAAGTTATATTCACTTGAAATCATGAAAACCAATATGATTTTTCACACTTAGAAAAGTTTCTAAGTTTGGCACAAAAAATAACTTATAATCTTTTCAATTCAAACATGGCCTTCCACTCCTAATTTGATCTTAATCAAAAAAGATGGCATGAAGTACACCGCTTAAATGGCATTTTGAAAAAAGAACCAAACAAAAAATCCAAAAATTGAGGAAGCTATGGCCTTGTGAAGTTGATGAAAAATCATGAAGTGACCTATAATCTTTTGACCTTTTTAAGCAATCTCCAAACTTTTTGAAGCCTTGAAACAAAAATTGAGATAAAGTACACATCTTCAAGATTATTGTGCAAAAAGAATGGCCTCAAGGAAAAGGGTGATCAAGTTATGATCACTTGAAGTTGATGATCGCAAATTGAGAAATTCGTCAAGGTGTAATCTTTGACTTTCCAAGTAATTTTCAAACATTTTCTATTCTTGTCAATTAAACTAAGTTGTAGTAGACAACCTTAGGATCATTGTGAAGAAAGAGTGAGCTCAAGGAGTCAAGGACGACCAAGTTATGATCTTTTAAAGTCATACAAGAGAGATGAAGTGTCAATCTAGAGTTTGCAATCCTTGATCCTCAAAACATCTTTTATCAAATAACATCCTTGAACTAAAGAAGATATATGATAGAGATCCTTTTAAGAGAAAAATGACTTTAGAATCACTCACAAATCTCACACAACCACCAAGATATGGTGCTTAGAAGACCAAACCTTAATTCCAAGAACATTGGCCATGGCATGGAGAACTCTTCAACTTTGACGATCTCTCTTACCTATGAAGTATATTCTCATGAATAGAGATTGTTGTATATGATAAGAGGAGTCCATAGTGAAAACAAACACTTCAAGGTATTGAGAGTGGATGATGTAACACCATTTTCTACCTACAATAAAATAGCATACATTAGAGTAATTTATCATGCATCTCGCAAAGGGCGTCATTTGATTTCACAAACATTCAAAAATTCAAAGGGCATACTGGTCATGATCATAACACGTATTCAAATTCATGTTTTCATATAACAATACAAAACACGCATCTCACAGAGGAATAATTAATTCACCAACAAATTATAAATGATTAAAATCTCATACTAACAATCATATCAAAGTACTAGTCGCTAAGGTCACTCATCACATAATCTCATACATATTCAAATAAAAGAGAGTGATAACAAATATCTCTAAAAATAAGTCATAACATGAATTCAAATATAATACCCCGTGTTACATAGACCAGAGAAATGACTCACTACCTAAGGGAAGTAAGTAAAATAAGCTAAACATCTCCATTGGTCTCGTGCGAAGCACTACTATCCTCGGAGCCTGCACGATGTCGCATAGAACATCACATACAACAGAAGGGTGAGAATTCACATCATTATCGAAATGTATATAATTAGAAGTAATATATAAACAAACATCTAATTAACAATTCTCTACACTTCATGTGATATTACATATACCATAAATCCACAATCCAATTATTAAAGAATATCATTATACAAGCATTCCAAGTATAATATAATCATATTTATCTCATATATCAAAAATATTACCAATGTGACTAATCAAATGATTCACATTTCCAATTATCACATCTTCCAACTTAAAACACACATTCTTTAATTACACACGAGACATCAATGCAATGTGAATCATGCATGCGGTACCATTGTGAAAATCAAGCTCACCTCGCTTCCGATTCAATATCTAGAATCAACACCACACTTCAGATCTTGACAAGACCAAAGACCACATATATGAAAACCTATTTCACTGCCTCTATTTCCATATAAGGATCAAAGCAACCAATTACAGTACAATCTCCCACTGAATGCATGTGCAATTTAATCTACAACATATGCAATTAAGATTATCACCAACCTTAATTAATCAAGCATACTACAATAATTCAACACTTTGAATTATCCCCTTTTTGGACAAACATCATATTTCATCATCAATAAGAAATACACATAGTATTCACTATCACCATATAAAACAAATAACATATAGTACATAAATAAATTAATGTTATTCCCAACAAATCACAAAAACACAACATACATATACTAATCCCAAGTAACATGTATTCATAGAAATATTATCCAAAACTAATCCAAAACTCATCAAAACAATTATTGAAATTCATAAAAACTAATGATAAATCATAAGCAAGCAATCCGCTAAACCATTCCTGCATAAACAAATAAATTATTTTTCTGCACTCAAGCACCCTCGCTCTGCGGCCTCACGATTATGTAGAAATTTTTTGCAGCGAAACAGTTTTGTCCCACTTCAAATTCATCCCACCAAAACAGTTCTAGTACTTATTTATCAATAATTAAATATCATCTAACATGTATACATCATAAGGAACCTATTTATACCATCAAATCTAGTTTTTCTCATCATAAACCCCAAATCCCCAATTCAATTTAAGTTAACTAAAACTTAGAAATTGAAATACCCAATCCTATAGCATGTTACTAATAACTACCCAATCACATACAAATAAATAATAATGAATATTCTCCCCATTACCTCTTGTATGTTCTTCTTTTAGGGTTTCTCCTCTTCTCTTCTCTTTTCCTCTTCTCTCTCTTCTTTTCCACCAAATGATAGTTCTAATATCTATTTTCTCACAACCCTTACTAACTAGTAAACTTCATTTGGGATTGAAAAGTAACACCTCCTTATTACTTCCAATCTTTATAATTAGGCACAATACTAATAAATGTAATTTCTACTCATAAACCCAATTATCCAAATAACACACATATTAAAATAATCCAATTATTCACCAATTTATTCTATTTAATTAATTATCATACAATATATTAAATAATTAATAATTAATAAATAACTATTGAAATTTAGGGATGTTACAACTCTCCCTCAGTTAAAATATTAGCTTCCTCGAAAATTACCTCAAACAAACAACTCAGGATACGAATCCTTCATCTGACTCTCAAGCTCCCTTAACCACTTTCACCAAAGCGATTTCCTTACCTCATAGTTGCTTTACTCTTCTATCCTCAATACGCATAGGTGATGTATCAACCGTCAAATTGTCTCTTACTTGCACATCATGTCAGCCATATATTTCCTCAATTAAGATATATGGAACACATCATGGAGATTGGCAAGTACATGTGGCAAATGTATCTGATAAGCTACTTCACCTACTTTTTCAGCAATTTGATAAGGGCCAATGAAACGCGAAGTAAAATTACGTGACTTCAAAGCTCTACCAACACCAGTTATAGGAGTAACTCTCAAAAACACATGATCTCCTTTCTCAAATTTGAGATCATTTTTCCCCTTATCATGGTAACTCTTCTGACGACTCTGGGAAAATATGTATAATTTAATCGATTAAGACCCAAATATAATCGATTAGAAAATAACAAACTTATGCTCCGTGACATATCTATAGTGCCTAAAATATTTGAGGAGGGTCTATATCACAACCTTCCATTTTTAGAATCATAACGAGGACATTCAGTCAAATCGATCGATTAGATAAACCAATAAAATAATTAATGAGGCCCATGGGTTTTTGTATCTTATTGAGTGATTTTGACTACTATATAAAAGGGTGATTTCCTCTCAATAAATCATGCCACTTTCCAAAATTTTCATATTTGTTTTGAATTTATCTCTCTATGTTTTATCCTTCTATTACTAGAAACTTTATCTTTATTTTTGGTTGCCTTAGTGCTTTGGAGTGAAATTTTATTTTTGGGGAGAATATTTTGTAAGTGGTCATACTAGTCGTTTATATTCTTAAGGGTGCAATACGTTTAAGAGATAGAATTTTTTTCTTGAGATAAACCATAAATATCTGTTATTGGTTTATTAATCTTTGCCGAAAAAACATTTGTTTTGGTTATAGCGATCAACCAAAAATGTCTAAACTTCTGAATAGAATAAAATTGGGGTAAAATTTTTCTATAGGTTGAGAATAAGCTTGTTCAAATTCAAATATCATATTGTATTAAGGTTTGTGGGAATAATCGATAAAAGCTCACAAGTCTGTAGTGAAAAATCTCAAGCAGACTTCTTAGGGACAAGTCTAGGATAATGTTCGGTCAAACCTGGATAACTCTCTAGTGCAATCTTTCTATATGTACTTTCTTTAATTTTCTATAATTTTTTTATTTACTTTAGTTCTAGTGTGCTATATTACTCAAAATACATTATTAACACGATCTTAATCGAGAAAATGAAAATTAGTCATATTTTTCAAAAACCATAATTCGCCCCTTCCTGCCCCCTCTTGTGCTTGAGTTTACTTGTTCAATAAGTGGCATCAGAGCCTAACTCATGTTAAGGACTAATCATCTCATGAGGATGGGTGACTTCAACCTATTCAATAAATAAACATCCACCCTTTAAAGGAGAAAGCTATGGACTGTGGAAATAGAAAAAGAAATTCTTCATAAAAGGGATGGATTGTGGCAATTAGAAAATGTGAAAAATGGACCATTTGTTCCTACACACATGGTAGATTGTGCTATAGTAAACACAATTGAAAAGGATTGGTCCGAAGAAAATAAGGAGAATGTGCACGTGGTTTGAAAGCTAATAATATCATCACTACTACACTAGGTCTTGATGAATTCTTGCGAGTTTCTCACTACAAGTCTGCTAAAAAATTGCAGAACATCCTTAAATCACCCATTAAGGTACTATTGAGGTGAAGATGGAAAGGTTCGGACATGAAGGGAAATCAAGGTACAACACGCAATGGAAAACAAAAATTTCCCTTTAGTTGATCCTTATGAATAATGCACGATCGATTCTGGAGATTAACAACTTTGATGCACGTCTGGATGAATGATTATGATGGATGAATGAGGAACAACACCTCAACTCAGTCCATACAATGATTATTTCTACGAATGAAGACTTTAAGTGAGAGAGAAAGGGAGAATTACGACCAAGGTTTCACAAACCAAATTTCATCAAGTGAGAAAGATTAGGCGCAAACATATGATGAAATTTTTTCACAAACATCTGATTTTAAAAACTTATTTAATGTGGCGAGATTTCATTGGTACATGTTATTTGAGGTAAATTACGTCTAATTTTATAAGGTGTAGCAAAACATTTACCTAATTTTATATATGATCAAAGATTTTAATCATTTGGGGTAATTAATAGGGAATAAAATTATAATTAACTCAATAAATAATAAAGTAACATAATTTCATTATTAATTGATTGCATAATACTATCCCAAATTCAGTTAGGGGAACTTGATTGAGGTGGTTACATAGCACTATAACTAGTAGTATAAATACATACACAATTTATTAGGCCTGTAACTCTTAAGGATCACATCTTTGCTACACTGGGTGGTTGCATGCAACTCGTGCACACAAAAAATTGGAAATTAAAACTTTCATATTCAATGAGACATCTCGTATAAAGAAAAAGAAAGAGTACCTTTTATATTGACTTGATATTTTTCCGGTAATACGTATCTTATATGACCACATCTATTACGGTTTCAGTATTAAACATTCACGCCTCCTATGGAAACCACTCTTGATTTACACATATCTCACGATTCTCTATTATCAAGTACATTCCTCTTGTGTGAGGTTCTCCTGGACTTCAAACAATAGAATCCAACAAATCAAAGGAAACTCGACCCCGATCAGAAAATCTAATTTAACATAGAAAGAGAGACATTGATTCTTCATATCTTTATTTTTCAATGCTTCAGAACTTCATTGAGTTGTATAAATAACAAATACATGTGAAAATCCTCTGGAAGCCACTAATGTTGTACCACTAAATACCAGTTAACCAATTACTACTCCTTCAAATGGCGATGCAAACCTTAACAACAACACTCTTCAACTAACAAATGTGGGACTCCCTTCACCACTAGCACAAATAATCCCAACATCGTTGTGTCAAGTTCCATCTTCCATTAGAATGACCTGAGATCTCACAAGGTTTTGAAATTCTTGTAACAAACTTTGGATCTCAAGGCGTGAATGAATGGATTTATTTATGCAGGGAGCTATAATTGAAAAGTAAGAGAGAGAAATTAAGAGAGAAAGTAAGAGAGAAGCTCCTTCTCTCTACATTCTCGAAACTAGTTATGATATTTCAACCTAGGGTTTGGAATCATGAAGATGGAAACAAGAAAGAAGATTGGATAGAGATCAAATACCAAACAACGGAGGATACAACAACAGAGGGTCGTATTGGGAAGCTAGGAGGGGGGAGGAAGTTCATGCAGAAGATCGAATCTCGACCTTTTTTTTCACTAAAATACCAGAAGATTTTGGAGCTAGGGATTTTTATGAAGTGTTCAAGGAGAATGGATTGGTGGTGGATGTGGCCATTCCTCCAAAAAGAGAAAAAAGAGGCAAAAATTTTGGTTTTGGGAGATTCATAAGGGTTCAAGAAGTTCGTGCGTTAGCAATACGTCTGGACAATATTTTCTTCAAAGGAAAAAAGTTCCATGCAAATATTCTAAGGTTCTAGAGAGGGCATTAGGAGGTGCGCATGGGGGGTGCGAATAAAATTTTAAACAACGTAACCGAACGAAGAACAGGTGCTAGGGGAGATTATAGTATATACAAGGATGTCAAGGGCGGGAGAACATATGCACAGGCGGTGTATGGTTCTGAAAAGTCTTGAGAGGTTAAGGAAAATCATGAGGAGATCAAGACTGCAAAAAACCAATGGGTAGTTATGCTGAAGGTTAACGAAAAAAAGAAAAAGAAAAACTTTTGCTCACCTCCAGTTTACTATTGAGGAGAAGGATTTGGTAAGATTTGAAAAAGCTTTTGTTGGGGTGGTAGAAACCCCCTAAATGACCTACAATATACATGAAACTTTTCATGGTGAAGGAAATTTTGGAACCAAGGTAACGCCACTTGGGGACAATCTGTGTCTGCTGGAAGAACATGTATGTGGGGAGATAAAGGCTTTTGTAGAAGAGGCAAAGGATTGGATATGAAAATGGTTCTCTAATATTCATCCTTGGTCACCAAATGATGTAGATAATGAAAGATTAACGTGGATGAGATGCTATAGACTCCCATGTCATGCATCGAATCCTAAGATTTTTGAATTCCTCTTAGGTTGCATGGGTGTGTATGTATGTTCCGATGATGAAACGGAACATACAAGAATGGATGTGGCAAGATTTCTAATCCGAACAAAATTTCTATGGTCCTTAATGAAACATTTAATTTGGAAATTAATGATCATGTTGTTGTACCCCAATTTTGCCCCTAATACTCTCTACATCATACAATTGCATTGCACAAAGATCACAGATTGGTTTCTCTCTCTCTCTCTCTCTCATCTTTAAGGTTTGCCCTTTGGGAAATCACTAAGCACCTTGTGGAAGTAGTTATTGTTTGTGTGTGATGATTGATATTTGATTAACCATGATGTGTATACTCTGATCTAAATGTTGTAGGTGAATGGTGCATAAGTTCCTCAAAAAGTTGATAGGCTCATGTGTTTATTTCTATGCCTTCTCGCATTAATTCTCAAGATTTTGAAAGTATTGTATCTCTTTGAATACTTCTTTTATCATCAAATAACTCTCTTATCTTGAATATGTGCTTCAAAAATTCAAAAATTCCTCTATCCCATTGCCATCTCTCTTGAAATTAGGGTTTTGGACTCCTGAGAACCATATCTTGATGTCGGTGTGAAGTTTGTGGATGAATTAAAGATCATTTGATCCTTAAAAGACTTCTAATATATATATATATATATATATATATATATATATATATATATATTTGCTTTGATTCAAGAAGTTTAAGTGATGAGAAGTTTGTTTTGAAGACCTATGATTGCCCACTCCTTAGATTGATGTTTCATCCACCTTGTATGACTTCAAAGGATCATATCTTGGTCATCTCTTGCATCATTAAGCTCATTTTTCTTTCACAATGAACCTAAGGGTGTCTACAACAACTTAGTTCAATTGGCGAGGTAAGAAAATGCTTGGAAGTTTGCCTATGAAGTCAAAAGATTACAAGTCCTTGATGAATTCCTCAACTTTTGGACAATCAATTTCAAACGAACATATCTTGATCATGATTTATCATTTTGAGGTCATTCTTTTTTCCACAACAATCTTGAAGATGTGAACTTTATATCCATATAAGATTTTAAGATTGAAAGTGTATGGAAGTTACTTGAAAAGATCAAAAGATTATAGGTTATTTCCTGATTTTTTCTCAAATTTACAAGGCCATAACTTGCTCCATTTTTGGAGTTTTTGGTTGTTTCTTGTTGCAAAATGTTCTTTGAAATATCTACTTCATTTCATCTTTAGAAATCAAGAGCAAATTTTGGATGGAAGACCATGTTTGGATTGAAAACATCATAGGTCATTTTTTGCCAAACTTAGAAATTTTTCTAAGTATAAAAAGTCAGATTATTTTTGGTGATTTCAAGTGATCACAACTTTCAGCTCAAGTGGCCAAATATTGACGGAGAAATCCATCAAAATCCTCTTCACTTAGTATAAATAAATTTTTCGCGAGCATGTGGTTGAGATCGTCTTGAAGAGGTGAATTCAAGGATACCACCCATTGCAATTGATTTTACAGTTTGAGGAACTCCAATTCTGGGAGGCTGGAGGTTAAAGACGATCTACGTGTCTGTCTTCAACCAAAGAAAGCGTGTCATGTCATTTTTTTGAATTGGATCGGGTGAAAACATGTTATCATACGCTCGTAATTAGAGCCCTTGGATCTGATTCCTTTTGTGAGTCAGATTCCATCCAACGCGTGACATTAATTCTGAGTTTATTTTTTAACTTTTTATTTAAATGATGATCCGGTGTGATTTTAAAAGAGGTCCATATCAAGCATAGCGCGGCTGATCCATTGCATTATCTTACTAACGCGTTTTGACTATGATCATATGTCCACATTTTTTCTGCTTTTATTTTATTTTATGATTTTATATTTTTAATGTTTTAAACTTCAAAAAATCATATAAAATTCATTACTAATCCAAAAATTATGAAAAAAATTCACAAACATATTTTGGAATATTATCTCTCTGAATTTTATTTTTTCATAATTTTATTTTTCATATTTAATATTATTTATGATTTTCCTCTTTTATTTGATGTTTTCTATTGTTTAAAAATACTTTTTTACATTTTAAAATTCTGGAAAAATTATGGTAGGATCCAATGGTCATTTGACAAATATTGGTGACCCCCTTTTCTTTTTTATTTTAAAAATAGTTTTTGACTTAGAAAAATTCTGAATTATTATGTCAACACTTGTTGACCTCTGGTTGACTTTGGGTAACTTTCTTGGAATTTTATTTTGATGAAAAAATACTATTTATGTATTTCATCAATAAAGTCCAATTAAATAACCTAATTTCAATATTTTTTATTTGACTTTTATTTTCATTTTATTTTGCTGATTTTTTTAAATTTAATTTGGAGTCACAAATTTCCCTAACATCAATGTAATTTAGGTGTTGATAGGTTTCTTGACCAAATCACCAAGAAAGTAGATTGATTTTGACGAAGTTAGACCGAATAAAATTCATCTGATGCAAAATAAATTTGAAAATATTTTCTTCTCCATCTTATTTATCTTTTGTCCTGATTCAGAGAAAGTGATCAATTGGTGGCATGAACTTCAAAATTCAAATATAAGCCCCAAAAGATGACTTGAGCTTTGATCTTGGTTCAACACTTGTGGCGCTTGTCGTGTGGTCGCATTGATTTCTAATCAAGCTTCTGGAAAGTTTCTACTAAATTTGACCATTTGAAATTCTCAATCATTTTTGATCAAGTGATATGATAATTCCAAACCGGTGATATACTTGACATAAAATTTGAAACTTGTCCTGTGGTCGCGTTGATTCTATCAAGCTTCTGGCAAGCCTTCATGCGTAAGTTTCAAGATGGTCACCTTGCTGACGACTAACAATTAACAATTCGATGATATACTTGACAAGTTTCAAGGTGGTCGTCTTGCTAACCTTTATTAATTTCCATTTATTTTATGCCTTTTTATTTTCCGCTCTTTATTTTTCGCATTTACTTTTATATTCTTTATTTTTATGCACTTTACTATTAGCATTTACATTTCATGTCATTTTCCTTTGCTCATTTGAGCATCTTATTTTCTTGTTATTTTGAATTTTCTCACTTGAGCTTTGTTTTCCATTTCCAAAATACCGAATAATTCAACATAAACATAAAAACTTCTAATTGGATTTGGTTACTATCCTTGTACCTGGAGCTAGATCTTTAGACTTAGGATCAGGACCTTTACCTCAGCTTGGGAGATTTATGTGCTCTTGGTGTTATTCTGCCTTTGTCTGGTTATTATCTTTGTATGCAGGTGATTCTGTTATACTCGATTAAGAGTGGATTTCCTCAAAATATAGCTGCTACTCTGCCCGTTTTTCTTAAGATAAGAAGTTCACCTAAAAGCATTGACTCATCCGAAGCTTGGATTTTTTGTCGATTATTTGTTTTTATGTGGTTGTCCAAAGGATGGGATGTGGTATTTGTAACACCCCAAATTCTACCCAGAAAATATATCGAAAATCAGAGTAATTAAAATAATCAACAAAATATGGGATGCCACACTTTCAACTTTAAAACAATACATAAAACTTAATATAACGGATACATAATACTTCCGATGTCGAGAGGTCATATAATGACTTACATCATCTTTGAACACAAAACAATCTTTTATATATTACGCCGCGGAAATTCATGAGTCATACAACTTAAAACAACTGGTTATCTTTATTCACTCAAAATAACTAGAAACATCATGTTCAACTTCTAAAATACTGAACAACTTTTATTTCACAACATCACTTAAGATTCAACAATTACTAACAACAACAAGAGTCAACAATATAAACAACATAGACTAAACGTCCCCACGAGTGCTACGTATCAGAGCAAGACTCCAACTTGAACTAACAATGGATAATCCTTCATTCTTGGATACCTGCACGTTACCAGTATAAAGGCAACAACGAACAAATAGAAAGGGTGAGATATCAAAAAATATAAGCAAAAGTATGATAACTAATATATCAGATCTAGAATCATACAATATTCACCGCTTCAACCAACTATAACATAACAATCAACAAAATAACATAGTAAATAACAACCATTATAATAATTTTATCACCAATTTAATTTATATATATCAACACTTTATCATCACCACATAGATCATCACAATCGTCATAAATCATCATAAAATAACACATAACCAATGAACTCAAACAAACATAACCGACACAATGTGACTCGACTATGTATGCATGTGGTACCAACACATTTTGTTCGTAATTAGGAACATTGGCTAAAAAACTCATCATTTTGGCAAAAGCCCTCGTCATTTATGCAATGTATGCGACTCGACAAAAGACAACACATACACACAACAACACATCAACATCGTCATAATCATCAAAATTGCATAAGCCCTCATCATTTTATTTACCAAACATCGGAGGTAAAACATCGTCATTAACATCATCATATTTTGTATTATGCAAATCATCATCAACAAAAATCATGCATTCACAAATTGGAAGCCTTAATCAACAACATTCACAATTCAATTAATTTCGGTTACAGATTAATATTCACCTAAATATACTCGTCATTTTGGCAAAAGCCCTCTTTACTCTTGTTCTTCTTTTTCTTTCTTCTCTCCAAAACCCCTATTTTCTCTCTTTCACTCTATGTTTCTATATCTTTTTTTTTATAACTCTATTTTTCTTCCTATCCTTTTATGACACAAAACAACTAACACACATCAATAATACACTTCATTGATAATTCACAAACAAAGCAACAACACCATGTATTCAACGCAATTACAACAAAATAAAATAATAGAATTCACGTACTAATTTATCTCAGTTACCCTGCCACTTTTTATTAAATTCCGGACAATTAATTATATCGCTTAATTCGGCTAACCGGTACTGTTAGTCAGGCTATTTCACATAATTTCATAAAAACAACACCACCATAATTATCTACTAATTAATCTTAGTTACCCGGTAAATTTTCATTCAATTCTGAGCAACTAAATATACCGCTTAATTTTGGCTACTGTCTAAATTAGGACTGTTTCCTACTTACTGCATTATTACACTTAACTAAATTAATTCTGTTATACTGAATCCGTCTGGAAGAAATATCAGAAGTTTCTGCTTCTGACCATCAGAATTTCTACACCATCATAAGCTCTGGACCATCAGAACTTCTGCAACATCAGAACTTCTGCACCATCAGAAGTTCTGCACCATCAAAACTTCTGCACCATCAGAATTTCTGCACCATCGGAAGTTCTGCACCATTAGAACGTCTGCACCATCAGAAGTTCTGCACCATCAAAACTTCTGGACCATCAGAAGTTCTGCACCATCAAAACTTCTGGACCATCAGAAGTTCTGCCCTATCAGATGATCTGGACCATCAGAAGTTCTACACCATCAGAATTTCTGGACCATCAAACTTCTGCCACATCAGAAGTTTTGGACCTTCAAAAGTTACGCACCATCGAACTTACGGACCATCGAACACGCACCATCGAGTTACGGACCATCGAGTTACGCACCATCAAACTTACGGACCATCAAAACTTCGCCCCATCGAAGTTACGGACCATCGAACACGCATCATTAGAAGTTCTGGACATCAATTATTCTCAACAAAACTAGTCTGCTACTAATATTACTCGTTCTTCTATTTTATTATGCTATGGCTATTTATTTGCTACAGACCACATGTTAAATTCACTATTATAATTATTATATGACTCAAACTATACTACTAGCACATGTGTTCATCATACTTAAAAGGTTCCTAAAAGTATTACCAAAATAACTAACTAAACCACGTCGACCCCTTACAACTTCATCTTCTGCATCATTTTCCTTATTTTCCAGCACTACGTGTTCTTATAATTTAACCTAGAACTAACTTATTTTTCCAGAAATACAAATTCTATCTATCAATATAGTTACACACAGAATCACACCAACACAGTACCAGTAACAACAATAACAGACAACAATATTTTCAATACTGATCTATCAATTTCATCACAAAACTTCGAATTTACAGTGAATTTATACAACCCTAAATCCCACATAAAAATCATCATACAATTGATTATACAAGTCGAACCCCACACCTTACCTTTTGATTGAAGAGAGCTCGAAAAACTTGATCGGAATCGGCAACTATCGGACAGAAATTTGAGCTTTTCTCCTCACTGCTAGCAAACCCTTATTCCCGTTTTCCTCTTCTCTCTTGCTCGTGTTCGCGTTAAAAGTGGCCTAGGGAATCGAATATGAATTGATTCTCGCTCAAACGATTTACTCTTTGATTTGTTTATAAAGATGCATGAGCATTAAGCTTTATTATTTTCAACACAAGAAAAGATGATTTAATGATTATGAAAAAGGGGAAAGTTGTTAATACCCTCAATTGATTTTGATATGCGTAACGACTAGCGCAAACTAGTTGCAACGCATTGGGGAGTATTCTAGGTAAGGGGGTTTGTTATATAAAGGGAATAGATGGAGCACCCTAAATATATATAGTTATCTATAGCTTTATATATGAATATGTTTGATATGTTTGTGTGTTTTAATTGCTATTTCTATGATTGGGAAAGTTTCTCCTTTGGGATTTTAAGAAGGATAGATTATGTGGGATCCTAGTGTTTATTATTATTGTGCTCGCAAAGATCTTTGGATCTTCTGCATACATATCCCTTAATGGGAATCAGAGCATTTGTAGCTCGGATCTACAGGGATCTATGGTTTGTTTGGTCTGAGAGAGAAAGAAATTTGCTCGGCAAGGATGAGACCTTGTGCCTACGTATTCTCAAAAGGAAGTTGAGAAAGTCAGAGCAATCGTAGTTCCCACTTATGCTAGTGGAAGCAACGGGATGTTAGTAAGAGACAGACAAATTTCATCTTAATGAAAAATGTATCTAATCTATTTCATCACATACATTTTTGAAAAGGTTTGTCTGATAAAAATCTTTCGTCGTAAGTTATAGGTGTTTTGCTTGAGTGTACAAGCGTTACCACTTACATGTTTAAGAAAGATGTTTTGAAAAAGATGATTGAATTTTTTAACTGTAAGCATTGGGTGTTTTGCTTGAGTGTACAAGCGTTACCACTTACAATTAAGAGATGTTTTTGTTTGAAAAGAGTTTGAAAAGTTTTTGATTGTATGTGATGTGATAGATGAGATACTTCTTCCATAGAGATGATAAACATCTAAATCTCTAGGAGAAATTGATTGGATTTAGGGATGCTTTTAAGAAGCCCATGGGTCCTTGTATTGTTAGCCCAAGATGAGGCACTCAGGGTCATCGAGGGTCATCGAGGTCCTTGTGAAGCTCAAGAGGAAGCTATAGGGTATGGTGGCTTTGTTTTAAAAGGATTTCACCGAAACCATCCTTTTGGAAATAAGAGCAATTTCAGAGAAATTATACTCTTGGGTTCTATCCTAACAGGTGATTCTTTGTATTGGAAGCCCAATAGGAGGCTTGTTAAGAGATTTTATGGTCTCTTTCATTGTATGATGCCCAAGAAGGCTAAACTCAATGAGGAGTTCTTTTGAGCGAATCCCAAGAGGAGGTGAACTCGGAGGTGTTTGTTGGGATCTAAGAGGGTTTTCAAAATTTTAACCTCTTAGCGGAATAATCCCGATGAACGGATCTTGATTAAATCATTAATCACAAATAAAAACTCACGAAAAAGGATTCAAGAATTACCTCTTGAGCGTGTTTTCTCATACGATCACGAGCGGCGGAAGTTCTGGCGTCTACGTAGTCCGCAGTGCAAAGTGGGCGGTGCTAGCCGTTTCTTATTCTCTTGAGAATTGACAATTAACCTAGCAAGGAAAAGAACTTCTCTTTATGAGAGCTTCAAAACCTAATGCTCATAATTTGGGCTTTTTCCAAAACAAGCCCAATCTTAATTAATTAAACTATTTAATTAAATAATTATTATTTATATTTAATTAAACTCTTTTAATTAAATAAAATAAAATAAAATATTAATTAAATTAAATCATATTTAATTTAATCAATATCAATTCCCATTTATTTAATTAAATCATATTTAATCAAATAAACGATATGTGTTAATACATTAAACAATTTAAATAATATTAACACATAATTAAATTAAATCATATTTAATTTAATCATCCATTCCACTATAAGTACTCTATGTGTGACCACAGGTTCTCGTAGCGTTGGCAATAATATTAAATCACCTATTTAATATTATAAGCGATGAATGATATCTAGCAACACATCATTGCTACCAAGTAACGAGAATGTCATGTGATCGACATAACCTTTACGTGATAATGATTATGTGTACAATTACCCTTTTGCCCTTATATCTATATTGAACACAAGGCATAGAATGTGTCACCTTAGTATAGTTCAATATTTTATTCCTTGATCCCGGTATTCCTTATAACAACAAATAAGCTCAATATCTCATATTGACTTATTTGAGCAACCATGCATTTTACGGTTATACTCTATCAAGGGGCCCAGATATTACTCCGTATATGTAGGAGGGCAAATTCCATCTAGGTCACTCATGTCCTCGGCATGATTTATAAAGTACCCATCAACCATCTTTATGGTCATCTTATTCTGAGACAACGTTTGATTGGCAATAAAGTACTCGACTCCACATCTAGGGTCCATAGTGGTTTCGGTCGAAGGGTGGTATACACCACTATCACTATGAGAATAACTTATGACACTTACATAACAAACTATGTAGTATTCTCATGGTGGGTCAATCGATATAAATATTACTCTAATATTTATACCTACGTGAACTTGATATCTCATATCCATGACTTGTGAGATACGATCATCGATCTACTCACGTAATAGTCTCATCGTTCTTGTTGTCCTATTTGTGATAAAAGCTTGACTACGGATACTTTAAGAATAATGTCCTTATGTTTAATGAGCTCTCACAATTAAGTCACACTTAATAGATCATTAATAGACTAATTACTCTAAGGACTTTATTATGTTATATACAAATAACATAATAAATATGATGCCTAACGACTATATGTATTAACAAATAACATATATCAAAGTCATGATACAAAAGTATATTAAGCCAATATTGATTGGCTATTAGAGCTTACTCCAACAATCTCCCACTAGCACTAAAGACAATTAGATATTAATTTAATATCTAGTTGCTCATCATGTGCATCAAGCATCATCTAAGCATGATACTTTATTAGGGCATAAGGAACTCTTTCCTCTGTTGGTAATATACACCTCTTCCAATTTCAACTTTCGATCTTCTATCGAAACAAATTGAAGCGTCAAAAAAAATAAATAAATATATATATATATATATATATACATGAATCGCTAGTGAGATCTAGTATTCTGAACTTGCAAGATTAACCCATTATCATCGAAAATGAGATCAATAGGATATGCAATACAAGAAACACAATTTTCTTCCCAAGAATTATCAAAGCGATCCAAATCATATATTTGACCTTTGTACTAGAAACGACAATTATCGGAAACTCCTTTCAACTTATACAATTGTCGTCTAAGCATAATATTTAATTTATACTGTGATATGAATATGTTCATAAATTTTGGAATAAAATCATTGTAACTCCTTTACAATTATTATTCCCATCTACTTTTGAGAAAAGGAACACCAGGCCCTTTAAGGTACTCATAAACCTTCTTGATAGGGATCTAGTGATTAACACTTTAATCATTTTGGTACTTATTGTTTATGCTCATAGCATATTGCGCATCTAGTGCAGTACATATCATGGTGTCATTTTCCTCATCCAATGAGATAAGACATTGTCCATTAGACAAAACATTTTACCATACATGCAATAATCTTAATGTGAGATTTATGCATATTAGGTATCTCAATACTTCGTCGGAATATGTACTTGTGCTAGGATTGAGATTCATCAGCCATCTATCTCTATAGATTCTTATTCCTAACCTTTTAGGAAATCTCGCCGAAGCATTTTATCAAAACCATTTCCTTAACCATGTCATACATTGGCGTTGCAAGGAATTTGTTTTGATGGTCAGTATGTCACTTACATACTATACTAGATTAATGCAAATACTCCCACTAACCTTCTTGAATGCACAAGATTTAAAGTTGTCATTTATTAATCCAAGTTTTCACAAGACTTCATTAATAAAAGAATTTAATTCCAAGAAGTTTTCCTTAATCCATAGATGGATATAGACAACTTACATACATTTCTAGAATCTTGTGCCACGTGAACCAATTGTACAACAACAACTCTCTTGTTGAATTGGATCATATTCCATTCTCATAAAGGTATGTATTTTATGGTTCTTGAATTTCTTCAAGTTCTATATCACTCCCCTGGATCCTTTAGATACATATTATCTCTAATGGAAGACTCCAGTTCTAGCAACAAAACAATTTTGTCCTATAACGTGTTATAGAATATGTTTCCTTTGTTTCCATTAGGATACATACATAAATACATCTTCATCTATATTGTGATAAAGTTTGCTTAATAAACCTTAAAACCAAGATGACCATAAAGACAAACTAGGTACTCTTACCTCCATATCAAATATGGTGTCTCTATGACTACTTTAAATGGAATTGCTTATGGATAGGAATAATTGTATGTAAAATAATTTATAAAAGAGTCACAAAGATATAATTGAACTATCTTAAATCGATCAATGTCAAACATGATATGATTTAAATGTTCATTATATTCTTTACATAGGTATTACCATAGCGAACAATTGAATGGTTTTAATACCCTTCGAGTTGTTTCCTTACTTTACTCTTGAACTCTTCTCAAAGAATTCTAACTCATGTCGGATATATAAGATTCAAATTTCATTTGATCCATCCCATATTTATTATAGATGAGCTTATCAAGATTGTAGAACTCAAATCTACTACTTGATTTAGTATTGAAAACATTGTTTGGATAATCATAACAACACTTGTCCATTATCACAACATGCACTCCTCATCTTGTCAATATAAGACTTAGAATTAATTTTTCTTTTACTAAATGAAACTTAATAACAATTATTTGGTTTCATTCCAAGCTCTAATTTAAATCATAAGCTCTTATAGTCAATGAAACACATTGTTCCATTCTAGACATAAGGGGACTCAAATTATAATCAATGTCCTACTTCTTAAAAGACTATTCACATTCGTATAAATGTGATATCAACATCTAGTATCACATACCCAAGATGTAGAAGTAGACAAATGTATTTTCTATAATAAATCGTATGAAGAATAAGTCTTACTTCCTTCTTCTACTTAGACTCTTTCGATAACCATCAAAAATTTGTTCTTTCAACATATGAAAGAACTGCATTCCTTTAGAACCATGTTTGTATGCCTAAATTCCAATGAATATAAAATTAATCTCATTTCTTTAATAATTCATCAATTTAGCATCACAAACTACTTTCCTTTTCTTTTCAACAAGATGTGGTGGAAAAATTCATTCATAATGAATCTAATCTACCTATCTGAGACAATCTCAAATAAAACTTGTGAACAACTATTTATTCTATAAGGAAATCCAAATTTTAAATCTTAAAACTATTTTAGATTAACTTGGATTCCTAACTTGTATTGAAAAGAACTTGGAAAGTTTTACATTTCTCACATCTTGTATTTCTTATTATCAAGGTTAATGATCATATCATTCTCCTTGACAACTACAACTATGAGATATGTTATATCTAGGCACTCGACTTGATCCTTCTCATAAGCATCATTCTTCGAACCTAGTTATATTCAGTTGTTAGGAATTGGTTTATTGTGAACATACAATTCTTTTTCGTGCTTGAGAACAATTCTCAATTTATGTACCAACTCAGAAACTCCTTTCTGATCCTTACATCCTTCATAAGGATATTTTAATATAAATAAAATGCAAAAGAAAATTCTAACTACAAAACGTGTAAATATTGTATCAAATTAAAATCATTTTAATAAGGTCTTTTATTAAAATGCTCCACTATTTTACTCAAATCTAATGACCCTCAACATTTGATTCGGAAAATCCCGTTGAAAGATTTTCTAGTAGGTCGAGATCCATATTTCACTTTGTTTTAAGTCCGCGTATTACACAAAACTTAGTTATTTAGGTAGGAACTCTTTCCAATTGTATCTAATACAACTCTCGAATGTTATCGAGTTGAGTGAATAACTCCTTATTCTAAT
The DNA here is from genome assembly GCA_021764765.1 of Vicia sativa. Lineage (NCBI taxonomy): Eukaryota > Viridiplantae > Streptophyta > Magnoliopsida > Fabales > Fabaceae > Vicia > Vicia sativa. The sequence goes on from CM038793.1 coordinate 115,397,904, forward strand.
CCATCATATGGATTGTTCTCAACTCTTGCTTCTAAACATATATAATAATATTATAATTAGTTTAGTTAAGTCAAACCCAAAATTTAACATTGGATATTACATTTATCCCATCGCACCTTACTAATATAAAACATGCACCTCGCGTTAGTGAAACCTACATTATTCGATACTAGTCTTGATGAGTGCTAAATTTTGGAAAGCAATTAACTTAATATTAATTGAGGGATTTTTATTAAGTTTAATCTTGTGCATCTCATACACTCGCATGTTTGTGTATCTCATACACTCACATATTTGTGTATCTTATACACTCCCGGTTTAATCCTGTGTATCTCATACACTCATATATTTGTGTATCTCATACACTCCATATTCGTGTATCTCATACACTCACATATAATATATATATTCCATACATCACATACATGAAATAAAATATGGTAATACGATTATGACCACCTAAAATGCAAGAATTAAATAAACTACTTTATTACAATTCTTTGACCCACGAGCAAGCTTCTCAAGCCTCTCCATCGGCGTCATCATTTGACTTTGTCTTCTCTTCAACTCTTGAACTTGAACATTTATAATATTTAAATAAATAAAATAATAATTAAATGACACGACACGCAGGTCGTATTTAATTACAATAACCACGACACGCAGGCCGTATAAAATAAATCACGACACGCAGGTCGTATTTAAATAAAATAAAATGCCAAAATCTAAGGTCATAACCGTATACCAACTTATTTAATAATAAATAATTAAATAATAGATAATAATAATAGATTATCAAATTATAAATATTGACGCATCAACACTTGATACTGTTTGCGAACCCTAAAGGCACAACTCTTGCGCCGTCACAAACCCTAATGCAAATGTTTTCATACAATCAAAATACAATGATTAATTACTCAATGTGATTGATCAAATGTCATTGTTTCACCATACAAATGTCGGATTCCGAAGCTAAATGAACATTGATCATTCAGATGTAAAACAATCATTATACTATTTGAATGTACGAAATAAAATAGTGTATCAAATACACTGACTTTGCATTAGAAATATTTATATCATATATAAATTTGAACAATAATTTTGTATTTCATATAAATAATCGAAGTATCGCTGTTTCACCATACAAATGTCGGATTCCGAAACATAGTCAACATCGATATCCAAATTATACAAAACTTGTCAATATTTAATTTAAATAATAAACACTTTATTATTATTCTATAATAATCAACCATTATTATTATTATTATTATTATTACTTATAATAATAAACTATTATTTTAATAATATAACTTCTATTATTATTATTATATATTAATTACTCTATTATTATAATAATAAAACATTGAAAACATACCTTCATTTCCAGCCATGAAATTCAATGCAAATAGAAATTTACGGCTATTTCTAAAGTAAAATCCACACACTTGAACTCACGTGATATTACGGCACGAAACAATAGTGGTTCCAAATCTCTCTCGGTGGCAAGTTAAAACCAATATATTATTTTATCATATGGTTTACACAGAAAACACAAGCAATTGTAACCGTACCGATTTCACAAGTTACGATTATCATTCGTAACAACTTACGATAATATAAACAACGGCAAATAATGGGATCTCAAATGCAACTTTTGCAAAGTATAATATTAATATATCAACATATAAATAATATTATATATCAAATAAATTTGATTTAACGATTTAATCGAACCAAGGCTCGATACCCTTTGTTGGGATCTAAGAGGGTTTTCAAAATTTTAACCTCTTAGCGGAATAATCCCGATGAGCGGATCTTGATTAAATCATTAATCACAAATAAAAACTCACGAAAAGGATTCAAGAATTACCTCTTGAGCGTGTTTTCTCATCGATCTGACAGTGGAAGTTCGGCGTCTCGTAGTCCACGCGAGTGCAAAGTGGAAGGCGGTGCTAGCGTTTCTTATTCTCTTGAGAATTGACAATTAACCTAGCAAGGGAAAAGAACTTCTCTATTTATAGAGAGCTTCTAAAACCCTAATGCTCATAATTTGGGCTTTTTCCAAAACAAGCCCAATCTTAATTAATTAAACTATTTAATTAAATAATTATTATTTATATTTAATTAAACTCTTTTAATTAAATAAGATAAAATAAAATGTTAATTAAATTAAATCATATTTAATTTAATCAACTGTCAATTCCCATTTATTTAATTAAATCATATTTAATCAAATAAACGATATGTGTTAATACATTAAACAATTTAAATAATATTAACACATAATTAAATTAAATCATATTTAATTTAATCATCCATTCCACTATAAGTACTCTATGCGTGTGACCCTGTAGGTTCTCGTAACGTTGGCAATAATATTAAATCACCTATTTAATATTATAAACGATGTGATATCTAGCAACACATCATTGCTACCCAATGTGAGAATGTCATGTGATCGACATAACCTTTACGTGATAATGATTATGTGTACAATTACCCTTTTGCCCTTATATCTATATTGAACACAAGGCATAGAATGTGTCACCTTCGTATAGTTCAATATTTTATTCCTTGATCCCCGAGTATTCCTTATAACAACAAATAAGCTCAATATCTCATATTGACTTATTTGAAACACGACCATGCATTTTGTTATACTCTATCAAGGGGCCTGAGATATTACTCCGTATATGTAGGAGGGCAAATTCCATCTAGGTCACTCATGTCCCTCGGCATGATTTATAAAGTACCCATCAACCATCTTTATGGTCATCTTATTCTGAACAACGTTTGATTGGCAATAAAGTACTCGACTCCACATCTAGGGTCCATAGTGGTTTCAGTCGAAGGTGGTATACACCACTATCACTATGAGAATAACTTATGACACTTACATAACAAACTATGTAGTATTCTCATGGTGGTCAATCCGGTATAAATATTACTCCTAATATTTATACCTACGTGAACTTGATATCTCATATCTATGACTTGTGAGATACAGTCATCAGTCTACTCACGTAATAGTCTATATGCGTTCTTGTTGCCTATTGTGATGAAAGCTTGACTACGGATACTTTAAGAATAATGTCCTTATGTTTAATGAGCTCTCACAATTAAGTCACACTTAATAGATCATTAATAGACTAATTACTCTAAGGACTTTATTATGTTATATACAAATAACATAATAAATATGATGCCTAACGACTATATGTATTAACAAATAACATATATCAAAGTCATGATACAAAAGTATATTAAGCCAATATTGATTGGCTATTAGAGCTTACTCCAACAGTGTTGTCTTATATGAAGCCTAAGCGGAGGCTAAACTCAGATGAATGAGTTACCTTGTACAAAGCCCAAGAGGAGGCTAACTCTATGGGGAGAGTTATCTTGTATAAAGCCCAAGAGGAGGCTATAACTATAGGGAACCTATTGGTTAGACTAATTGTTATGTTATAACTATACAGTCGTATAGACAAGTGTGTGTGTGATATGTATTCACAGGAGTTTATGAAGGAAATAAAAACAATGCATGATGTTTATTGACAAGAGTTTATGAAGGAAATATAAACAAGTGTATGTGAAACGAACGTTTAAAACGAGCGTAACTTGATTATTTACAAGTTTGAATTGTGTACAAGGAAGTAAATATGTACACGAACTAGTATTTATGTACGAGAGGATGTGGATGTACATAGGAGGGTTGGGACTTACTGTCATACCCCAATTTTTGACCTAATATATCACCTTACATTTGCATCATTGCATCACTAACAGTTCAGAATAGAATTAATCGGGTGTAGCATTCACAGGTCAAAATTAGGGTTTCATCAAATTTTCATCTGATTCAAGAGGCAACCAACTAGGGTTTGAGTTTTACTCCCTTCATTTGACCTATCTTGATCAAAACATCAACCTTTAATCCTCAGATATCCAACTTTTCTCATTGATCAATCGAGGATCGACCAATTAGGGTTTTGGTCGAGCATGAGTATTCTCTGATTTTTTGAGCAAGGAATGACTTTTTTGGTTAGATATTGGTAATTATATCTTAGATACAACATGTTGACCTAATTTCTGGATTCAAAACAGCACAAAAGTTCACAGACTTCATCAGTCAATTTCTGAAACATCTGATGAAATTTCATCTGCATAGAAAAGTCAAACTTTGACTTTTGGTCAACTTTTTCAAGACAAAACCTTTTCCAACATCAAAATACTTCAAATGATCCATCATGATCATAAAAAATCAAAGAATATGGAAAAGTCCACAAAAAGTCAAAATTTTCAACACTTAGAAAAATTTTCAAGTGTTAAAATTTTGTACTTTTTCAAGGACTCACAAATCCATGGAGTCTAGCTATACTTTTGAAATTGAAACATAAGGATCCATAAACATGATTTTCAAGGTCAAAACTTCAAGATTATAGGTCATTGTGCAATTTCTTCTTCTAGAAGAAATGACACCTTGCCAAATTGAAGATAGAACTGATAAATATCAGCTAGAAGTAATAATTGAAGGATAGGATCAAATTTGAGATTTTAACACATGGTGAAAAAAGGAAGTTTCCTTTTAAGGCAAAAGGACTTTCTTGCCCTTTAAGGCAACTTTGATTTACCAAAAGCCATGTCCTTGTGCCTAACATTTCAGAGATCATGGCCTATAAATAGAGGCATTCTTTTCAAGTTCAAACACACCAAAGCCATGCAAGTACATGCTTTCCTTCCATTTTCTCAAAATCCATAAATCATAGTTCCTTTTGTCAAAACTTGCAATTTTGAAATCTTATGAAAACTATGATGAACTTTGGTGTCTAACATGTTCTAATATCCATTTGAAACTTGTCTAAAACTTAAAAGCAACATAGAACAAGCTAGAAATCAGATTTACATGCCATGCTGATAAGCTTATGCAAAACTGCCTTATCAATCGAATCCATAGCTCGGCTCAAGTAGTTTGAGTTCTGATCATCCAAACACCTTACATATACATCATAGACATGATACAAATCATAAACAACAACCTGTAAATGCTCAAACCAATTGAGTTTTCATTTGAGTGTATGCGGTGGACTTGGTTGGATTGATCCGGGGTGATTTGAAGTAAGCGGACCATTTATACACCTTCCACATAGGTCGTTGAAGCTCAAACAATCATTAGAACTCAACTTGAAACAATCCTTCATCGAATTCGATTCCAGCTTCAACAGGTAAGAGCTTGAAACTCAATCTCATGATTCTCTGATTCATTTTGAAAAAACTCTTGGCCATTTGTTTTCTGCACCTCTCACGAACATTAACCCTCAACCAATTGACAAAATCATCAAGCATACACGATTTCAATTAGGTTTTTCAATTCTAGGGTTATTCATGTTTTCTGAGAATTTAATCATGATTAAATGAAAATAAATGAAATTAATGACTACCATCGTGTTCCTTGTTAAAATTCGGTCAAGTTTCATGTTTACTTCATCCAATTTCATCAAGAAATGAGGATTCCATGGCTGATGAAGCATCGAGGGAGAAGATGAAGGTCTGCGCGCGTTTTTTTGAATTTAAAATTTCCAATATAATATAAACACGTGGTTTGGATTCAATACACGAATGCATTCTTGCCCCAGTGGTTGCCAGCTCGCTCGTAAGTGTTTGTGCCACGTATGCCACCCACAGGTCCTGGGTTCAAACCTCCCATGGACCATTTTTTTTCAAACTTTTCATTTTTTCTTCATATTTTTTACAAACTTTAACATTTTTTTAACCAATCAAAACTCCTCATTTTGAGGTGATTTTTTGTACACTTGTCAATAAATACATCTATTTTATGATAGTGCAAAATTTTGAAAAACTTTCATCGATTATGTTTTAATCGAGCCAAAACGCTTTGAGCACTTTTCAAAACCACTTTAAAGGTGAATTTTCAAACTTTCAATTCGATTCTTTTCAAAACTTCTTACAAGTAAACTTTACATTTCAAAAACACTTTCAAAACCATTTCTTCAAAACTTTTTTTCATCAAACTTACATCTTTTTACCATGATCGATCCGATTTAAACGATAAAACCGATTCGTTTTCTCTCGAATTTCTTAATCGATCATGGGCCTCCCTTGTAAGTCCCAACATTCTTTTATGTACATAATTATTTCTTTGTACATATCAAATTCTTTTCATATACATACAAATTTTATACGTACATAATGAGATACTTTTTACTCAAACACGGATAAACTTGATCGTTTGTTTCCGTTTAAATCTATATACCTTTGAATAACATTGGTATTGAAAGGAGCATTATTCGTGGCCTTTTTAAACCAATGGGCCACCCTTATGGTGTAAGTCCCAACCTCCTATGTACATCCACCTCTCCATACATAAAAACTCGTTCGTGTACATATTTGTTTCCTTGTACACAATTCAAACTTGTAAATAATCAAGTTACGCTCGTTTTAAACGTTCGTTTCACAGACACTTGTTTATATTTCCTTCATAAACTCTTGTAAATAAACATCATGCATTGTTTATATTTCCTTCATAAACTCCTGTGAATACATATCACACACACACACTTGTTTATACAACTGTCTTGTTATAACATAACAACTAGTCTAACTAATAGGTTCCCCACAGAGTTAGCCTCCTCTTGGGCTTTGTACAAGGTAACTCATTTCATCTGAGTTTAGCCTCCTTTTAGGCTTCATATAAGAAAACTCATTCATCTGAGTTTAGCCTCCGCTTAGGCTTCATATAAGACAACACTCCCCTGTTGAGTCAGCCTCCTCTTGGGCTTCGTTCAAAAGAACTCCTCATTGAGTTTAGCCTTCTCTTGGGCATCATACAATAAAAGAGGCCATGAAATCTCTTAACAGCCTCCTATTGGGCTTCCAATACAAAGAATCACCCGCGTTAGGATAGAACCCTGAGAGTATAATTTCCCGGTGAAATTGCTCTTAATTCCAAAAGGATGGTTTCCCGGTGAAATCCCTTTTAAAGACAAAGCCAGCCATACCCTATAGCTTCCTCTTGAGCTTCATACAAGGACCCTCGATGACCCTCGGAATGCCTCCTCTTGGGCTTACAATACAAGGACCCATGAGCTTCTTAAAAGCATCCCTTAATCCAATCAATTTCTCCTTGAGATTTAGACGTTTATCATCTCCATGGAAGAAGTATCTCATCTATCACATCACATACAATTAAACTCTTTTCAAAAACTTTTCAAACTCTTTTCAAACAAAAACATCTCTTAATTATAAGTGGTAACGCTTGTACACTCAAGCAAAACACCCAATGCTTACAATTAAAAGATTTAATCTTTTTTCAAATATCTTTCTTAAACATGTAAGTGGTAACGCTTGTACAATCAAGCAAAACACCTATAACTTACGATGAAAGATTTTTATCAGACAAAATTTTCAAAATGTATGTGATGAAATAGATTAGATACATTTTTCATTAAGATGACATTTATGCATCTCTTACTAAGCGTGATACGGTGAACTGACTTTGTAGGTTTTGTATACGCCAATGTGCGGATAGCAAGAGTCGCCACCGACTTTTATTTTATCCAATTAAGGGAAGGTAAAAGTACAGAAAAAGACCTTCGTTAGATTCTAATGGGAGAAAGGTTATGGGAAGGAAGGTATTAGCACCCCTTTCCATCCGTAGTTATCTACGGGCTCTTAGTTGCTCTTAGATCATCTTTAAAATTGTGCTTTCTGTGTGTTTGACAAAAATGTTTTGAAAAGGCATTTCGCTTTGACTTTGTAATGATTCATGTAGGAATGTATACAAAGTGTTCGGAAATGTTTCATTTTTGAAAAGAGTTTGAACTTTGACAAAAAAGTGTGAGGTGTGAAAAAAGTATTTGTTTTGAGCAAGCAACTAAAAGTCTTATCACCTACTCAGAATTTGGTCGTTTTCGTGTTATTTTACGTTCCTTTAGAATAGCGCTAGCCATACCATTAGTTGGTAGGTAACCCTATTCGTTGGATGTAAGCGGGACATTCGAAGGGACATCGGATGGTCATAGAAAGCAACTTGTAGGAAGTATCCTAGCACATTCGAAGGGACTATCATCATTTTTCGTAGGCAACAATCGAGGGTCAAGATCATGTATTCGGAGGCGACATCGTGGGTCTTATGATCTTTGTATCGAAGGGACTATGATGATTTGTTTTGAAGGCAACGGTGCTAGAATACCTCTACGTTCGAGGGACATGACCATTTGAATTCGTAAGGCAACGAGAGAGAATTACCCTAAGGGGTGCATGTGTGAAAAGAGTGTGTCGATTTCGAATATTTTATCTTGAAAATTAGTGGGCTATGTTCATTATTATCTTGCCATACACGCCTAGTTACTAGCAATTTATAGGGTGCAGAAATTAAAATGCGGAATGTAAAGTGCGGAAAGGTAAATGTCCTACGCTATTACATGGCTTTGGGGAAGATACATAATTTAAACTTTGTGGAAAATAAAAGCCTAATTTAAACTATTACATCCCATAGAACAGTTACATTATTCGGAAAAATAAAATGATAAAGAAGAATCGTCTGAATCGGATCAACCTGTAAAAGAATGAGAAATCGGAAAATACGAGATGAATCGAATAAGAGAAAAAATGTTAGAAAAATGCAAGTTTTTAAAATAAGAAAAATATGACATGCTGGAAATAATATAAATATGCTAAAATAAATTTTTGGGATTTTTTGGATGCAATTTAATAATTAAAAATGAATTAAAAGTGATTTAAATGCAAAATTATGAATAAAAATAAATATGCATGCAAAAATTATATTTTTTAATTTTATAAATTAAATAAAGGTTTTCTGAAAATAAATGCAAAAAGAAAAAATATTTTGATGATTTTTAATGCATAAATAAAAATATGAAAAGAAATTAAAATGATGCAAAATATTTAAATAAAAGAAAATATGAAAATAATATGAAAAGTTGAAGTTTGGAAAAAGAAAACAAAACCGGTCTGGAGTTGAGCTGGGACATGTGAGAGCATCTACGAGCAGTGAGCATATAACCAACTGAGCCAAGTGTGCAAGCCTGTTTGGAAACGGAGTGAGTGGGATCAAAACACGCATCGCTCCCTGAATGCTTCGTCTTCGCGCCAGACTTCGTCTTTTTCGTTTCAAATATTTGAAAATCCAACGTCGGCCATTGCTCGACGCTAAGTCCCTGGCAAACATCAAAAATCCAGCATACATAATATAAATGAATTCTAAAGCCATGGTTCGATTCCTGAGATCATTCCGAATGCATTGGTATAGGTCTCATGGTCCAATTTTTCCATTTAAGTAAAGCCCTAAATCGAACTCAGAAACCCTAATTATGGTGTATTACAATTCAGGCCATGGAAATTCAATTAGAGTGCCCAGAAAGCTTGCAAACACATCACTAATCACAAAAACAAACACAAAACATGTTAATAATGCATGAATAATAGAATACGATTTTGAATTTTTCAAGAACAAACCGATTTGGTTTCACGATTCGGATGGTTTTGATCAAAGTAAAGGTCTGGATCGACTCAAGAGGTATCAAGGAATGTGTTGGACACCTCAAAATCGATTGAAAATGGCTGGAAATAGGATTACACTTTGCTTGTTTGCCACGGTTTTTTGAGTTCTAGGTTAGGGTTCTTGAGCCAATTTTTCTGTTCTCTCTTGATAGGTATGCATTGTACATTTATACTGGATGGATTTGGAGTTGTTTTGGGAAAGAATTGATCAATAATCAATGCCAATCAAATTTGATTTTGTAGAAATCAAATCTTCAAATTTTGATTAATTCTCAATCCAATCTTGCTATATCAATCCAATTTCGAAAATTGCTGGCTTTAATGAGTTAATTGGATCCCAAGGAAGAAATAAAAATCAAATTTGCAATTAATTTTGATTTTATACTTTATTTTTGAATTTAATTTGTATTTAAATGAATAAATTCCAAATTAAATAGAAAAATAAAATAAAAATTCGTGGCATTGGGCTTGGATATTCCTAATTGTATAAGGAACAAGTTTGAATGAAGAAAAAGCAAGCCCATTTGCAAAATTTTTGATTTTTAGAAGCATCTCTCTTTGTGCACTCTTTCAAAATTGCCCAACTTGTGAATGGTGTATCTTGTTCAATTTTCCACATTTTTGAGTGTTCTTGGACTTTTTGGAAATCTCTAAGAGTCCTCTAACCAACCTTTTTGGTCTCATCTCAATTGGAATTTCCATGCTCAATATATCGTCAAAACAAAAAGTTGACTTTTTGTTGACTTTGAAAATGACCTGTAATGTTTTGAGCCATACCTCTCAAATGAAGCATTTTTTGGACATTCTTGTGAGACATGAAGTTGTGGAGAATTGAATTTCCTTCAAAACAAGAGGTGGTTGAAAAATTTCTGAGAAAGTATGAAGAAGTTATGATCATTCAAAGTTCAGTTGACTTTTCACCTAGAAACCCTAATTTAGAAAGTTTGACTTTTGAGCAAATCTTGAGTTTTCTTGATGAATCATGATCAACCCTTGATCAAATGATGAATATAACTTCAAAATGAGGATGTTGACCAAAAATTATGAAGTTTGACTGTATGTTGACCACAGTTGACTTTTTGTCCAATACAACTGATTTTCAACCATCTGAGCAATTGTCTGAGGAAACTTGACTTGTAAGGCTTGAAACTTGACATGGAGAATCTTTGAAGCATATGAGGAGGCATGATGATCATTGGAAATGTTGGAAGCTCATCTTGATCTAAGAATACCAAACCCTAGTTTGGGTTGATTGTCTAGGAGAGAGTTTGTCTGATCAACTTTTGAGGAATCCTTGAGTATGGATGTATGAAATATCTTGAGAAGATGGAGGGCAAATTTTGGGGTATGACAGCTGCCCCTGTTCAATCTTCTTGTATTGGAAGGTTAGATTGACACGCCTGTCTTTCGTGACCTGAAGGTAGAAGATGATTGAACACTCGAGTACACCTGAAAATTTGCACTCGCTGTTGGTGGATGATGCGGGAATGGGCTTACAGATGCCATTTGGAGAAGGAAGAGACTTCGCTGGGGGATGAGTCGCATGCTGGACTCGAGAATGTCGATAGGAGAATTGACGGGGATGGGCTTAAGATACCATCCGGAAAGATCGATGCTGGGGAGTGAGTCGTACGCTAGACTCTGTAGATGTTCTTGATAGTGGAAGGAGCGCGGAGATGGGCTTAAGATGCCATCCGGAGGGAGTCGTATGTTAGACTTCGTTCTCACCTTTGAATGAAGTTATTGGTTTGTATTGGTTTTTTAACCAAATATGCAGCATTCCAAAAGTGGGGAAACACTGATAAGTAGTCGAAGATGGGTTTAAGATGCCATCCAAGGCAACTGAGTCGTCCGCCAGACTCTGTAGTTGTTGTTGATAATAAGAAGGAATCAGAATAAATCTTCGTGTCGATTACTCTGAGAGAGGTAGCAGTTGGCAAGACGTGGATATCATCCCTGTTGTGCATCGGGTGTTGATCCATTGCCTGTTATCGGAGGATAACCAGGGGCGGTCCTTCATATAGTTTTCCCGTCAGTTCGGGGCTTAATCCTGGACCAATCGTCGGAGGACAACCAGGGGTGGTCCTTCAGATAGTTTTCCCGTCGGTTCGGGGCTTAATCCTGGACCAGTCGTCGGAGGACAACCGGTGTCTTCGGATAGTTTCCGTCGATTCGGGCTTAATCTGGACTGTTTGCGTCGAGTGACTTTCACTGTTTGGAAAAAAACAAGAGAAACTTTGATAGAATATTTGTTAGTTTTATGCAAAGTATGATGCATGACAATGTGTATGAATGATATATGTGTAATTATGACTTTATGAGAAATGTATGAATGATAGATGTTGTGGTATTTCAAAACATATCCATCTTGAAGAAGATGGGGATGTTACTTTCGATATTTTAGATCTACGCTTGGGGATCGGTAGGTGAGAACCCGCTTTTGAAGGAGAAAGATATCTGGATTCCTCCGATGCACTATCGACCAAGTCTTGGGCCTAGATATTGTTGAGGAATATAGAGATTGAAAACTCGTTGTTGGAGATCTCATACATAGACCTACTTTGGGAGAGTCGAGAGAAATCCGTTGGGGATCTTGCATGAGACCTGTTGGGAAAAAATTAGGGGTTTTGAGTGTAGATCTCATTTGGAGGCGTTTGATGGTCTTGGGGAGACGGGTTGGGGCCCGTTGGAATCTCTGACTGGGGAATAGAAGATGTAAATTTCCTCCGGTGCACTATCTGACCAAGTCTCAAGTCTGGATACCGCTACTGGAAGAAAGGGGAATCGTTGGGAGATATTCTGCGATGATAAATACCTCATTTGGAGATGAAGTGTTCTTGTTTGGAGCCGTAACATTGCTCGGTTGAGTGGAATCCTTTAGGGATTTTCCTCTACTCCGCTAGGGAGGTTCGTGGTGAGAAATATCTGCGGGGATCAATGCTCGTGGAAATGCTTTGGTGACTTTCGTCGTCATCTCAATTCCTAGAGCACAGTAATTACTTTTGTATGTCCGCTTTTATATGTTTGCAAAGAGATTTTTTATTGTCAAATGCGTATAATCATTCAAAGCAAGCGTTGGACTTATTGCAACGACAACAACAAAATTGTAAAGAGAAAGAATTTGTATTCATTTGAAATGTGGCGTATGGCCAAGTAGTTTGTACAAAAGAAAGGTAAAAGCTATCGGGAACAATCTCGTTAAGTTCCAACTATGCTAGTACTCATATATTTCAAATATCTCATCTCCTTCTTTGTTAGTAAGTGAGTGGTGATCTTAGCCATTTGAATCTTGAATCGATAGTAATCGGAAGTAGATAGGCGATCTGGAAGAGACATAGTAAATGCGCTTAAATCCTAACTTTTGCCTAGACCGCCCTTCGGGTTTTCGGTCTAGGATACCCTTTTTGCCCAACCGCCTTTTCGGGTTTAAACTTGTCGGTGTACATGTTTTGTATATATCCTTAACTTTTGCCGAACCCTTTTGGTTCGCGAGGATACCCTTATTTTGCCTAGGTCGATCGACCTAGCGGGTCTCTTTATCGTAGTATTTTTGACTATGTCGCGTTCACGGGGTGTGGAAGTCTTCACCATCCATGGTGCTAAGTATCATAGCTCCAGGAAAATCTTGTCTTGACTACAACGGTCCCTCATGGGTGGGAGTCCATTTGCCCAGGATCACCTTGTGGAAGAATGATGTGCTTGACTACTAGATCACCAACTTGATAGACTCGGTGCTTGACCTTCTTGTTAAGCGCTCGATCATTCGTTTTAAATCATCCATGGCGATGGATGCAATCGTTCTCATCAATCAAGTTAATCGGTCGGCATGCGGACCCAATCGTCTTCACCTAACTCTGTCTGGAGGACTACGGTTGAGGTATCGAACCTCGATTGGTAGGGCGGCTTCCATACCGTACACAAGAAAGGAGTTTCCCACATTGATGTTACGTCTGTAGTGCGGTAACCATGAAGAGCAAATGGTAACATCTCATGCCAATCTTTGTAAGTCACTTTCATCTTACGTATTTTCTTAATGTTCTTGTTGGCGGCTTCCATGCGCCATTCATCTTAGGCCGATAAGGAGAAGAGTTGTGATGCTTGATCTTGAGCTGCGTGCGAGTTCGGTGATCATCTTATTGTTGAGATTAGAACCGTTATCGTGATAATCCTTTCGAGTGCCATACCGCGGATAAGATTATGCTTGATAAAGCGAGCCACAACATTCTTGGTAACGATGCAAGCGATTCTACCCACTTGGTAAGTAATCGATTTCCACAAGGATGAAGCGATTTCCATTGGAAGCCGTGGGCTTGATTTCTCCATCATGTCCATGCTCCACATTGCAAAAGGCCAAGGAGAAGTCAAAACATTGAGTCTTGGAGGTATGTGCACTTTGTCGGCATAAATCGGCACTTGTGACAAGATCGAGCATAGCGGTGACAATCGGCTTCCATGGTGGACCAATAGTAACTTTGTTCTCAAAATTTTCTTAGCCATGGGTGTCCTTTGGTGGGTGCCAAATCGCCTTCGTGTAACTCTTCCATGATACGTATTCTGTTTTCGATCTACGGTAGATAAGCACAAGTCGTGGTTGCGCTTGTATAAGATGTCGTTCTTTGAGGAAGAATTTGGATGCAAATCTTCTCATGAACTTCTTATCGTTGTGGATGCCCTGCGGGATATTCTTGAGTCTCAAGATACCTCTTCACGTCATAGTACCAAGGTTTCTCTTCTGTGTCAAGCTCATAACAATATGCCGGTTCGTCAAACTTCTCGATGATGATGCAGGGAGCCTCGTTGTCCCATCTAACCTCGAACATAGATGACATAGTAGCCAATCGTCATGGTGATTCTCTTCTCGTGGAATGTGATCAAAGTGATTTCTTGATAAGGATCAAACTCAAAACATGCTCTCTGGAATGAGATTTGGATGCCGTATCCCTCGCCCATAATCGTGATCACTAATCTGAGTCTCCATACACTTGTAAGAACTTGATTCTTAAATTAATAGCGACTTTGATACCCATGATGCACATATTTGGCCATGTTGTTAGTGCAATGAAACATAATCTTGCGTGTGGCACTTTGTAGGAGATGTAATGATGGCGCCAATGCCATTGCCAAGTCGTTTGAGGCTCCATCAAAAACCATGATCCATCGTGATCCTTGTTCGGGTCCTTCGTGCGGGCACGGTTCTTCTGTCGGTGACTAGTAAAACATCTTCATCGGAAATTGACTGCATAGGCGATAGTCATCTACGACGATGAGCCAAATGATCGGCTACTACACTTCCTTTGATCGCTTTAGAAGTGTCTTGGATGTCATACTCGGTCAAGATCATCGCCATCTTGCTATTCTTCGGAGAGCTGGTTTCTCAAATATGTATTTTATCGGATCCATCTTGAAATCAACAAGGTAGTGTGAGTCAACATATCTTGTCTTAGTCGTGAGACCCAAAGCGTTGCAAGTTTTCTCGAGTTGTGAGTATCTTGTTTCACGATCGATAAACTTTTGCTAAGGTAGTATATTGCATGCTCTTTTCGACCGACTCGTCATGTTGCCCAACACACACCCATTGAGTTCTCTAACACTGTCAAGTACGATAAGAGGTCTTCCTTCGGCGGGCGGCATCAGGATGGGAGGATTCTGAAGGTACTCCTTGATTTTGTCAAAAGCGATTTGGCAATCGTCGTTCCATTCTACCACTTGATCTTTCTTCAGTAACTTGAAGATTGGCTCACAAGTAGCAGTTAGGTGTGCAATGAATCTGGCAATGTAATTCAATCGGCCCAAGAAACCTCTGACTTCCTTCTCGGTGCGGGGGGCTCGCATCTCTTGAATAGCTTTAACCTTAGCGGGGTCAACCTCAATACCTTTTCCACTGACAACAAACCCTAGGAGTTTTCCGGATCTAACTCCAAAGGTGCACTTGTTAGGATTAAGTCTTAGTTTGTACTTCTTCAACCTGTTAAATAGTTTCTGCAGATGATCGAGATGTTCTTCTTCAGTCTGTGATCGAGTTATCATGTCGTCGACGTAGACCTCTATCTCGTGATGAATCATATCATGAAACAATGTCACCATAGCTGATAAGTGGCGCCTGCGTTCTTGATCCGAGCGGCATAACCTTGTAGCAGAAAGTGCCCCTGTGTAACAAAGTAGTCTTCTCCATGTCTTGAGGCCATTTTGATCGATTGTAGGAGAAACCATCCATGAAGGATAAAACCTTATCTTGGCGGTGTTGTCAACGAACATCAATATGAGGAAGGGAAAATCGTCTTTCGGACTCGCTTTGTTCGGATCTACGTAATCCACACACATTCGTACCTTGCCATCTTTCTTGAGTACGGGCACTACGTTACAACCTTGTGGATAGGAAGTGTGACTAGGAAGCCGGCATTGAGCTGTTTCATAACTTGACTTTGATTTTCTCGACATCTCGGGACGTCGAACCTACATTTCAGGGAGAAAACCCTCTTTTGTGATCGGTGTACCATAATATCAATGTCTAAACCAGGCATGTCTTCGTATGACCAAGCAAAAACCTCAATATAGTCTCGTAGCATACGAACCAACCTTTATTTAATCTTGTTCTAAAGACCGCTCCTATCTTGATCTCTTTTACATCTTCGTCGGTACCCAAATTCACAACCTCGACTTGCTCTTCGTGTGGGTGTATAACTCGCTCTTCTTGCTATAGCGATCGACAAGTTCTCACGGCACTTCACAATCTTCCTCACTTTCGTCTTGACTTGGTAGATCGGATTATCAAAGTCATATTTAGCAATAGCATATGTTATCAACGAGATTCGGAGTGATTACTGCGGTGTATCCGTGGGTGTGTGTAAGAAACACATAGCTTTTGAAGGGGTGATAAAGTAAAGAAAACAAACAATTGAATGCAAAGTCCAACGAATTTATTGAATGAAAGCAAACAACAAATAATAACCCTCCCAAACGAGCCATGATGCCGGGCAGGCACTAGGCTTTCAAAGTTTATTGTTCAAAACATAAAGAAATACGAAAAGTAAAACAAAACAAAAGCAATTACTCGACTAAAGGAGATTGGTATAGCGTCTTGACCTTCCAATTCTTGAGCCCTTTATGCGGAGTTGGGAAGATCGACTTGTTGATGTCGAAGTCGTTGTCGTCGTCTTCTAGCATGGATTCCACTCGTGATGCGGAAAGGAAGTTGGCGCGCGTTCGCGGTATCATCTTGACCCTTGATGGTGAAGCCTAAACCGGTCTTGTCGGTTTGAAAGGGAGATCGGGGGCGGCCCCAAATAGTACTACCTTCTTCAGCGGCTTGAGCATCTTTCGGTGAGGCCATCCTAGGCGGAGTCTTAACAACCTCGGGGTGGCAGGGAGTCAGGGATGACTCGGGATTGTCTCAAAAGCTTGCGGTCTCGAAGAATTCACCCTCCATCTCGAGGTATCGGAATTGTAGATGATGACCATATACTCTTCTTCACCACATCTTGTAACAACTTTTCCTTTCACGGGTATTTGACACGATGCGGGGTAGAGTAACATCATCCGCCCATGTATCCAAGGCGTCCAAGTAGGCAAGAGTAAAAGGACGGATGTCCATGACAAAAGTGGAGTCAAAAGTCGGGAACCGACTTTGTGAGCGAGAATGAGCTCTCCCTTTGTTAGCTTAGAACCATCAAAAGCTCTCACAATAATGTCACTTGGGTCTCGAACCAACCCTTGACATCAAGTCGATCAAAAGCGATCTTGGAAGGATATTGAGGCGAGCCGTATCAGCAAAACATGAGATAAGTAGTGCCTTTGCACTCAAGAGATATGTGCAAGGCTTTGTTGTGTTTCTTTCCGTGAAGTCAAATCGACATCGGAGAAGCCTAGGCCGTTGTTGGCAGCCAGGCTAGCAATACAAACTTCAAATCGGTGGTAGTGTCTTGCGGCACGTGAGCATTCTTGAAACTTCACCAAGGCGTTAGCATGAGCCTCGGAGCATAAAAGCGAGCAAGCATGGAGATCTTGGGCCAGTCTGTCCCAACTGTTCCACAACATTGTAATCACTCTTCTTGATAATCTTCAGAATTTCCTCCATTTCTTGTTTGGAGGTGTCTTCAGCAACTTCCTTTGGTACTCCAGGATGAGCAGGATTAGTTACTGGCTCTTTCCCTCTAGCTTGGGGAATGGATTGAATAGTTGGAATGCGAGCTGGAGTCGCAGCGTCTTTTGGAGGAGAGATATCTGGAGAGAATACCCTTCCGGTTCTGGTCACCTTACTCGATCCAGTGATGTTGTCAATGTCAGGAATGGTGGCTTCAACTATAAGATCTTCAATGGTCAGAGGGTCTTGTTTGACGCCATGATAGTAAACATCAGCTCCATAATTCCAAGGGATAACCTTGTTAGAGGAATATGGAACTGGTCTTGGAGAAGTAATGATGACAGGTGCCACTCTAGGCACGAGGATTGCGGAGGAAATCCTTATGGTGTTAACATCAGCATAGTCTTCTGGGAAATCGTCACCCCATCCGGTTGCCTTAACATCTTCAATAGGAATTTTGTAGCTTTCAGGAACAGTGTACTTCACCATGTAATCATACTTTCCACTTGGCTGTCCCAAGGTATCCCACACAGATGGTGTGGCTTCATTCACATTGTCAATCTTCAAATTAGACATATCTTCACACAGCTTCTGCACAGGTGGTTTCAGAAATAGTATCTCACGGTTATCCATCATGCATTGAACACGTCTTCTCAACCAAGCACAACCATCAGGTGCAGATGGGAACCAACGACAATTCTCTGGGCATCCTGGGTTGACACCGGCTTGTAGCAAATTCTTCTTAACAGTCATCAGAGGAATGGTCAAGTCATCTATGTTGAAAATGTAAGTATCGTCACCAACAGCATTGGAACTCTTATCATGATTAGGCATAGGCGCGTTGATCACATTCGGAGTCTCAACCGGAGGATCAAACTCAATCTGCTTAGCTTCAATCATATCTTGAATCTTGTTCTTCAGAGCCCAACAATCATCAGTACTATGTCCTGGGCTATTGGAATAGTAAGCACACTTAGCATTAGGATTGTATCTCGGGAGGAAGTGTTGACATTCGAGGAGGATCCTCAAGGTAATCACTCTCCTTTCAACATGTGTTGCAAGGCTTGCGACAATGGCATGTTGATCTTTGTATTGTCTTCGTGGCGCGTTACGCTCTTGTTGTCTGTGAGGTTGTCTTGATGGAGGATTGGAGATCCTGGCGCAGTTGGTAGCGGTCGGTCTTGGCTCGGCTTTTCTGACCATACACAGCATTAACTTCTTTCTTACCACCAAAAGATCTCTTCGCAGCATTCGAAGATGACTCTACCTGAATCTTCCCACTCTTGATACCAGTGTTCCCATAATCATATCAACCAACTCCCTATTGGACAAGGGTGGTTGAAGTCTACCTACTAGATCTCTCCATTTCTGAGCATACTCCTTGAACTTCTCGTCACGACCCATAGACATGCTTTGTAGTTGCATGCGAGTGGGTGTCAATTCAGCATTGTACTCATCATGCGTGAAAGCATCATAAGTCACTCCAAATGCGGATACGGTCATTCTCTGGTGATAATACCATTCCAAGCGGGTTAGGACAAACTCTCTTGAAAATAGTGCATCCATAACTTTCTGTCATCAGTGTGGGGATTGATCTTCTGGACATAGGACTTCAAATGCAACTTTGGGCAAGACACGCCATCATACTTAGCAAAAGTAGGAACTTTGAACTTGGGAGGAATCACAACACGAGGACAGACTCGGATCATCAAAATTCAGCCGGACATCTTGGGTTTTCCACGACATTCAAGCGGTCTTCAAGTTGTTTGTACTTGTCATCTTCATGGTATTGTCCATTATCATAGTTCTTCTCAAGTTCGGTGTGCCTTCACCATCACCCTTGTAACTTTGCTCATCCTCCTTCTTGACACTTCCTTGAGAGAGATCAATTCGACTAACCACTCTAGGACTTCCTTTGTAGCGTCGCCCATGTTGAGAGACCAACCTTCTTCTTTACATTGATGAGCTTCTTGGATCTTCTTGGCCTTGGACCAAGTGGTAAACATTCTTTGGCCAGCATTACGAGCACGGAGATCTTTGTGATTGTTCAAGAGCCATTTACGCTAAAATAAATAGCGAGCAAATGAGAAAACCAATCTTCATGTACACAGTGATGCAATGTTATGCTATGATATGCAATGTTTATGCGAATGCAATGCAATGTTTTCAAGGACCTTAGAGATTTAAATTTGTTAGACAAGCAATGAGCAAACATTTATTAGTACTCTTTTTATTCTTTTTCTTTTGAAGTACAAAAGATAGTTCAAAACAATAAAAGAAAAACATATAAATCCTAAATCTCTAAGTCTCCCATGGTCGCTTCCTCTTGGTGCCGATGTAGGCGTTGATGTTTCGCTCCTCGTGAAGTAGCTTGGTCAACTCTAACACTTTCTTCTCGCTTGCATAACACTGAGCTTCAAAGGTATCCCTCTCTTCTTTGAGTTGAATCTAGGATCTCTTCAAGTCTTCAAAATCAGTAGGCATGTCAGGATGGAGAACGGTATAGGGTACGTCACCTATAGCAACAGGTTCCATAATTCTTGGTAAAGCAGTGAATGGCATCATGTGGTTTTGAGCTCGAGCTCGCACCCATTTGAGGTAAGGTTCCCAAGGAATGGAGTTTTGGTGCCCCAAAGTCTTGGTATCAGTCTTCTTTACCATGCCCCAAGCATGTATGAACCTTCGTCGGTAATTTTGGAGATCGTGATTGTAGTCGAACACAATATCTTGGAGAAGCATATCATGTGGGCCATCTCTTCGAGCAAAACCAAAATGACGTAGAGCTAGAGAAGGGTTGTAAGTAATACCTCCCCTTATACCAAGTAGTGGTACATTAGGGAATTCTCCACAGCGCTCAATGAAGGTGAAGTCCTTTTGAGAGAAAAGACTCCAACGGATATCTGAATGAGAGAGTGACATCAACCTTTGAGACCATCTCAACCTTTGTTCATTCTTCAAAACTGATGGAGGAAGGTGCGAAATAAACCACCTTGAAAGTAACGGTATACAACACATGAGAGTTCCTTGTCTTTTGATGGTACGAGTGTGGAGAGAATGTAGGATGTCTCCAAGTAAAGTAGGCACAGGGTTGCGGGTAAGAAACAACTTGATGGCGTTGACATCTATGAATTGATCCGAGTTAGGGAATAGAACCAAACCATAGATTAGCAAGGCCACAATATCTTCGAATGCATGGAAACTCATAACTTTGAGGAATTCTCGGGCTTTCTTGATCAGGAACATGGAAAGTAAACCCTTAACTCCACTTCTAGTTTCCCAATTGACTTCAATGTTTGAGCGCTTAAGATGTAAGGCGGATGCGATGTCTTCGTACTTAGGAACCTTTTCTAGACCGGTGAATCGCATTTGATCAAGAATAGGTATCCCAAGTAGCTTAGAGAACTCTTCCAAGGTAGGAACCAAGCGATAATCAGGAATGTAAAGCAATGGTGCTTGGATGAAAAAGCTGGAATAGGACATGCATCATATCTTCTTCAAAACGGAGGTAACCAAATCAAGAGATAACCATGTCTCTTGATGGTGAGCATGGTGGAATTTGAAACCAATTCTTTGGTGAGAAGGTATACCCATGAAGTTGATTCGGATAGTCTTTCTAGAAGCCATAATCCCTACAAAGCAGAGCAAAGATAAATCCCTAGGTCCTTGAAATAGTTAGAAATGATATGCAATGAAAATGATGTCATGATGTCATGTTTAGCATACACAAACAATTCACACAATGAGCCTAGGTTTAAGGCTTGCAAGAGGTATAGGTGATTACCCACCAAAAGTTTGAGTTGGTTCATCCTATCCTATAATAGTAAGGGTTCTAGGAATCTCATATCATTGATCTTTCTCGTGGCGCTTATTTCAATCGACTACCAGTGGTCGACAAAATGTCCCAAAGTCGATCTTAATGGCGTAGCATCGGTATCAACCAACCTCGGTCTACACCAAAGCCGACCATCTCACTACCTTCTAATGGCCAAGATGGGTCAATTAAGGTTCTAAAAGTTTAGTTAGCGCTTGATGACACCACGCAGAAGCCAAATACTATCCTCAACTTGGGAATGAAGAGTATCGGGACATCAAAGTGTCATGCTAACGTAGCCATCATGTTGACCGTTTCGATATCGTCTAATGGTGCATGACGATTTATTGCTACTTACCTAAAAGGAAACCGGATCGGGTGTAGGATCCCCACAAATATAATACCAAGCAACCCTTAAAGATAAAGCATAAAAATCAAACAAAAAGCAATAAAGGTGATCTAGAAATCCCTAAGGTAATTCTCTCTTTAGGGTGTCTCCCAGTGATCGCGATTACGTGATCTGTGAAGCTGACTTTGTAGGTTTTGTATCGCAAATGTGCGAGATAGCAAGAGTCGCCACCGACTTTTATTTTATCAATTAAGGAAGGTAAAAGTACGAGAAAAAGACCTTCGTTAGATTAAGTGCGGGAGAATGGTTATGGGAAGGAAGGTATTAGCACCCTTTCCATCCGTAGTTATCTCTGGCTCTTAGTTGCTCTTAGATCATCTTTAAAATTGTGCTTTACGTGTGTTTGACAAAATGTTTTGAAAAGGCATTTCGCTTTGACTTTGTAATGATTCATGTAGGAATGTATACAAAGTGTTGGAAATGTTTCATTTTGAAAAGAGTTTGAACTTTGACAAAAAGTGTGAGGTGTGAAAAAGTATTTGTTTTGAGCAAGCAACTAAAAGTCTTATCACCTACTCGAATTTGGTCGTTTTGTGTTATTTCGTTCCTTTAGAATAGCGCTAGCCATACCATTAGTTGGTAGGTAACCTATTCGTTGGATGTAGCGGGACATTCGAAGGGACATCGGATGGTCATAGAAAGCAACTTGTAGGAAGTATCCTAGCACATTCGAAGGACTATCATCATTTTCGTAGGCAACAATCGAGGTCAAGATCATGTATTCGGAGCGACATCGTGGGTCTTATGATCTTTGTATCGAAGGGACTATGATGATTTGTTTTGAAGGCAGCGGTGCTAGAATACCTCTACGTTCGAGGACATGACCATTTGAATTCGTAAAGGCAACGAGAAATTACCTAAGGGGTGCATGTGTGAAAAGAGTGTGTCGATTTGAATATTTTATCTTGAAAATTAGTGGGCTATGTTCATTATTATCTTGCCATACACGCCTAGTTACTAGCAATTTATAGGGTGCAGAAATTAAAATGCGGAATGTAAAGTGCGGAAAGGTAAATGTCCTTCGCTATTACATGGCTTTGGGGCAGATACATAATTTAAAATTTGCGGAAAATAAAAGTCTAATTTAAACTATTACATCCCATAGACAGTTACATTATTGGGAAAAATAAAATGATAAAGAAGAATTGTCTGAATCGGATCAACCTGTAAAAGAATGAGAAATCGGAAAATATGAGATGAATCGAATAAGAGAAAAAATGTTAGAAAAATGCAAGTTTTTAAAATAAGAAAAATATGACATGCTGGAAATAATATAAATATGCTAAAATAAATTTTTGGGATTTTTTGGATGCAATTTAATAATTAAAAATGAATTAAAAGTGATTTAAATGCAAAATTATGAATAAAAATAAATATGCATGCAAAAATTATATTTTTTAATTTTATAAATTAAATAAAGGTTTTAGAAAATAAATGCAAAAGAAAAATATTTTGATGATTTCTTAATGCATAAATAAAAATATGAAAAGAAATTAAAATGCTGCAAAATATTTAAATAAAAGAAAATATGAAAATAATATGAAAAGTTGAAGTTTGGAAAAAGAAAACAAAAACCGGTCCTGGAGGGATTCGAACTGGGGACATGTGAGAGCATCTACGAGCAGTGAGCATTAACCAACGAGCCAAGTGTCGAGCTGTTTGGAAGCGGGTGAGTGGGATCAAAACAGCGTCGCTCCACAGATGCTTCGTCTTGCGCGGACTTCGTCTTCTTCGTTTCAAATATTTGAAAATCCAGCGTCGGCCATTGCTCGATGCTAAGTCCCTGGCAAACATCAAAAATCCAGCATACATAATATAAATGAATTCTAAAGCCATGGTTCGATTCTTTAGATCATTCCGAATGCATTGGTATAGGTCTCATGGTCCAATTTTTCCATTTAAATAAAGCCCTAAATCGAACTCAGAAACCCTAACTATGGTATATTACGATTCAGGCCATGGAAATTCAATTAGAGTGCCCAGAAAGCTTGCAAACACATCACTAATCACAAAAACAAACACAAAACATGTTAATAATGCATGAATAATAGAATGCGATTTGTAATTTTTCAAGAACAAACCGATTTCGGATTTCACGATTCTGGATGGTTTTGATCAAAGTAAAGGTCTGGATCGACTCAAGAGGTATCAAGGAATGTGTTGGACACCTCAAAATCGATTGAAAATGGCTGGAAATAGGATTACACTTTGCTTGTTTGCCATGGTTTTTTGAGTTCTAGGTTAGGGTTCTTGAGCCAATTTTTCTGTTCTCTCTTGATAGGTATGCATTGTACATTTATACTGGATGGATTTGGAGTTGTTTTGGGAAAGAATTGATCAATAATCAATGCCAATCAAATTTGATTTTATAGAAATCAAATCTTCAAATTTGATTAATTCTCAATCCAATCTTGCTATATCAATCAATTTGAAAATTCTTGGCTTTAATGAGTTATTTGGATCCCAAGGAAGAAATAAAAATCAAATTTGCAATTAATTTTGATTTTATACTTTATTTTTGAATTTAATTTGTATTTAAATGAATAAATTCCAACTTAAATAGAAAAATAAAATAAAAATTCGTGGCATTGGGCTTGGATATTCCTAATTGTATAAGGAACAAGTTTGAATGAAGAAAAAGCAAGCCCATTTGCAAAAAAATTTATTTTTAGAAGCATCTCTCTTTGTGCACTCTTTCAAAATTGTCCAACTTGTGAGTGTTCTTGGACTTTTTGGAAAGCTCTAAGAGTACTCTAACCAAAATGTTTGGTCTCATCTCAATTGGAATTTCCATGCTCAATATATCTTCAAAACAAAAAGTTGACTTTTTGTTGACTTTGAAAATGACCTGTAATGTTTTGAGCCATACCTCTCAAATGAAGCATTTTTTGGACATTCTTGTGAGACATGAAGTTGTGGAGAATTAAATTTCCTTCAAAACAAGAGGTGGTTGAAAAATTTCTGAGAAAGTATGAAGAAGTTATGATCATTCAAAGTTCAGTTGACTTTTCACCTAGAAACCCTAATTTAGAAAGTTTGACTTTTGAGCAAATCTTGAGTTTTCTTGATGAATCATGATCAACCCTTGATCAAATGATGAATATAACTTCAAAATGAGGATGTTGACCAAAAATTATGAAGTTTGACTGTATGATGACCACAGTTGACTTTTTGTCCAATACAACTGATTTTCAACCATCTGAGCAATTGTCTGAGGAAACTTGACTTGTAAGGCTTGAAACTTGACATGGAGAATCTTTGAAGCATATGAGGAGGCATGATGATCATTGGAAATGTTGGAAGCTCATCTTGATCTAAGAATACCAAACCCTAGTTTGGGTTGATTGTCTAGGAGAGAGTTTGTCTGATCAACTCTTGAGGAATCCTTGAGTATGGATGTATGAAATATCTTGAGAAGATGGAGGGCAAATTTTGGGGTATGACACTATCATCCTGTTGCTTTCCACTAGCATAAGTGGGAACTACGATTGCTCTGACTTTCTCAACATCCCTTTGATAATACGTAGGCACAAGGTCTCATCCTTGGCGAGCAAATTTCTTTCTTCCTCAAACCAAACAAACCATAGATCCCTTTAGGTCCGAGCTACAAATGCTCTGATTCCCACTAGGGGATATGTATGCAGAAGATCCACAGATCTTTGCGAGCACAATAATAACGAACACTAGGATCCCACATAATCTATCCTTCTTAAAATCCCAAAGGAGAAACTTTCCCAATCATAGAAATAGCAATTAAAACACACAAACATATCAAACATATTCATATATAAAGCTATAGATAACTATATATATTTAGGGTGCTCCATCTATTCCCTTTATATAACAAACCCCCTTACTCAGAATCTCCCTAATGCGTTGCGTCTAGTTTGCGCTAGTCGTTCACATATCAAAATCAATTGAGGGTATTAACTTTCCCCTTTTCATAATCATTAAATCATCTTTCTTGTGTTGAAAATAATAAAGCTTGATGCTCGCGGCATCTTTATAAACAAATCAAAAGAGTAAATCGTTTGAGGCGGAGAATTTGATATTCGATTCGATTATGCGCACTTTTAACGAGAAAAAGCAATGACTACTGTGGGGGAGTCTGTTGAAACTTTGATTTTAAAAAAAAATAACTCTGCTCAAGAGCATCAAGCTTTTGTTTTCAAAAAGAAAAGAAGGGTTAAGCTTTCATATGTGCATATACATTTTTTTGATTGTGTGTTTTGCGATTTCATCGATGGAAAGAAATCCTAATCGGATTTAAGAAACATTTTAAGATCTAGGTGGGGGTATAGTCCTATTAACTTGTGAGAGGTCTCAGTACTTACGGAGTTAATTTGAGATCCCTCTCTCAGTGGAGGTTGTCTTGGGGGTATTTGTGTTTTGCAAGTATTTGCGAAGACATTTTGCTTTCAAGGGAACTTGCAAAGCTGAGTGGCTGTAGAACACATAACCCATCTTGGCCATTTAGGATGTAGTGCAGAGATTGTTCGGGCGTAAGCCTAGAATATTTGTCATGCGAGACTACGATCAGGCGAGTTTCTCTTGAAAAATATTATTGGACCATCGAGTATTCAACAAATCGAATAATATTTCAAAGAGGAGTGTTAAGCCTGTATTATCAGTAGAACCCGTTTCACAGATGAATAAGCCCATAGAACATAACCACGTTTGATTGTTATCGTTGGCCTCATGTTCGTGACTTCGAACGCTTGACCGTGTGTATAACTACTAACCATGTTTGCCGCATTCATGCATTCATTCAAAAAACTTCATTTCTCTTCCCATTTCCAAAGAATTTAGAGATTTTTCTTTGTAAAATATTTTAGGTTAGAGTGATGGACGTCGGAGGAAGATTCACCAAGATCTGATTTTAGAATTCCTGACGTAGGGAAGTTAAAAGAGCTAGCATCCTTGGTAGAAGATCCCTCGGATTTCAGAAAACGCTATGGAACTCTTTTAACTATTCTGAACACTAAAGTTGATGAAGGACTTCTCAAAACTTTCGTTCGGTTTCGATCGATCTATCATTTGTTTCACTTTCCCTGACTATCAGTTGATGCCTACTTTGGAAGAGTACGCGCATATCCTAGGTATCTCAGTATCAGACAAAGTACCTTTCAATGGTTTGGAAGCCATTCCTAAGTCACCAATCATTGCAACGATGACTCACTTAAAGAAATCTGAGATAGACAAAAACCTAACTACCAGAGGAAAACTCTTAGGATTAACTTCAAAGTTCCTAATGGAGAAGGCTCTTAAATTCTCTGAAGCTGGTAGTATGGTAGCCTTTGAAGCTATTTTAGCTTTACTCCTCTATGGATTGGTGTTGTTTCCCAACGTCCCAAATTTCGTTGATATCAACGCCATAAGGATCTTTCTGATTGGAAATCCCGTTCCCACTCTACTTGGTGACACGTACGTCTCTATTCATCATAGAAATCGTCAAGGAGATGGAACTATCGTGTGTTGTGTACCTCTGTTTTTCAAATGGATTACTTCGCACTTGCCAAAATCTCCTATCTTCCGTGAAAACAAAGATGAATGGCATTGGTCTCGAAGACTCATGTCTCTTACAAGCGGATATCCATTGGTATACCTTAGCGAGACAATGAGATGGAAATCATTGAGGCTGTGGAGAATTTGCCAGCGTACCTCTCATTGGTACAAAGGAGGAATCAACTACAACCCATTCTGGCGAGGCGTCAACTCGGATCATGAACTCTAGTAAACCTCTTGGTTTCTGGTGAAGCTACTTCTATCATGAAGGGAGGATTCCGGGGATTGAAAGCGAGAATGATCGAGCTTGGCATCACATTCGAAGGAAAGAAAAGGTAAGCGAAGAATTGTGTAGCCATGAAACCTACACTTCTTGGGTAAAGAAAGAGCGAAGGAATTTGAATGCCTTACGCTTATGAAGAACCTATGTTCTCAATCGCTTCCAAATCAACAATTTTTCCGTCGAAACTATGGGAGAATACCAAGAAGCTTTGGCCAAGATAAGGCTTGAGAAAGAAGCTTTGGAAAACAAATTCCTTAAAAGCGATCTCGAGCGAGAAGCTTAAAGCGGGTCAAAGATCATGAAAAGGCGCTTTACTTCCAAGATGAATGGCTCATGGAGAAAGATGAGAAGATTCATCGAGAAAGATAGCGAGCAAAGATCGTCAAAAAAGAAAAGCTTGAGGAAATGACAACCAGCGATCCACTCTCGAGTGGAAGAAAGTCATTAGCAAGCTAAAAGCGAGAAAATTGAAGAAAGCTCACTATGGGAAAGAAATCACAGTGAAGCTACATCAAGCCTTTGGATCTTCATCGCGAGACGATTAGCTTAGTTTAGTTTGTAATTTTATCATTTGTTTTATCATTTGTGTGAGCAATGCTCAAAAACAGAATTGTTGTAATCTTCTTTTTAATAATCAATAAAATGTGTGTTTTCCATCCAAATATTTGCCAGAAATTTCTCTTTTAGCGTAAATTCTTTGGAAATTCCTTTTCTTTACATTCATAATCATGCATCATACTTTGCATTGAGTCTATTGTCTAGAGTCGATCTTTCAACGATTTCAAGCAGATAGGAAAAGATCGCGGTATCGGCGTCTTAGAGTTTCTCGACCGCGTCCACCCAACTCGAGCGTCACGATACAAGATCAAAAGAAGAAAAGTAATGGAAGGATTTGAACAAGATAATGTTGAACTCCGTAGCACGGTAACAACACTACAAGAAGAAGTGGAGAGACTCACATCTTTGGTTAACTCATTGGCCGCAGCGCAAAGTCAACAAGCGACATCGGCGGTCAAAACCAAGCATCAATTTGAGAGGATACTACTACTCCGGTTTAATTTATCATGACCAGTAGTTCACCTTTCGGCATGCGAAGGCTATCCATGGGGCATGCCTTTTAACTTTGGCATCGGTTTCGTAACCGACTTCTCAAGTGCAAACAACCACGCTTGAAATACCTGCTGCGGCAAAACTCTACATTTACTCCATAGCGTGGGTAACTCTTCCTAGTAACAATGTCGGTTTCTCAACCAATCATGAAAATCGACTTAGTAGTACACTACCATAGCGAAGAAGTTCACCATACTCAGGCAATAACACGAATTCCGTGGCTCGATGGAGAATCTCCGAACAACTCCTCAAAATGCGACTTGAGATAAAAACAATTCGGGAAGGAATTGTTTGGGAAAAGCCGGGATCTTTGCTTAGTTCCTCGCGTGGATACTGCAAAATTCAAAGTCCACGACTTTGAAAAGTACAAAAGAAACTCCACAAAAGTCATCTCACGATGTATGCGGAAAATGTCTACATACAACGGCGATCACCGGTTGTTAATCCACTACTTCCAAGATAGTCTCATCGGTGCCGCCTTGAAGTGGTACATGGGATTAGGCAGTAAGTATCCAAACATTCAATGACTTAGGTGAAGCCTTTGTACAACAATATAAGTTCAACTTGGATATGGCTCGATAGGGATCAACTCCGCTACATGTCTCGGAAAGAAGAGACATTCAAAGAATATCTTGCATGCGATGGAAATTGCTGTCAACCCACCTTTGGAAGAAAGAGATGACTAAGGTGTTCTTGAACTAACCAAGGCCGGATATTCTAGTGGAACTAGAAAGATTGGAACCGTTTTCCAAGAAAAGGAACATGACATAGGAATGGTATCCAGAAACCACGAAAAATGTCGGTCAGCACGACAAGTAGCTGCCATAGCACCCATCGTTAACATAAATCCAAACACGAGGATTGCTCCATAATTTCAAAAATTCAACAAACTCAACACCTCGTCAACAAGCTCGGCGGTTTAATAATCAAAACCGTGCGCCTCGGGTCACATGATTCGACCCAATTCCAATGATACGAACTATACCTTGCGCTAATAGGAAAGAATCGTCTGAACAAGGTCACCACCTCGGTTCCGAAAATTTGTCGTGGTGGTACAAAGCGGGCGTATCTTGCCCTTTTCACCAAGGGGGGGCCATGACCTTGAGCATTGCATAACATTAAAAGCGAACGATTAGTGAGATCTAATCTTCTTTCCTTGAAATACAAATCCGAGCGTGCAAGCCAATCCGCTTCCAGTCACAATGGGCATACGATCGTCGATATTAAGAAATATAGCGGTATCTCGTCCGCACGTAAACTGATCGGAGGAAACTTAGTACATCTCCATGATGCATATAGTGCAATGAGTGCCTTCACTAAGCGGGATTACGCGACTTGCAACATACGCTTCAAGGATCTTGAGGATGTCCCACCATAGGCGGACATTCGAGGTTATTGAATATCGGTGACCTACGGATCTGAAGCAGAGATGACCATGGCGTAAATACTGATGGGGCATTTTCCGCATGAGCTTTTCGTCTCGGATATCAACTCGAAAAATCCCGAGTAAGCGTTATCATCCTTATTTCAATGTACCCAAACATGTGGAGATTGAATACAGCGTTCCAACGTTCGAGGTCTCCTTTGGTAATTTGCTTACGGTCTGTTCCATACGGTTCTAGTAAAGCAATTCCTACCAATACAATGCAACTCGATAGAGGATGGGAAGGAGAAACCTATGCCAACTCTTCCACTAATGTCAATATAAGCGAGATAGGACGAGAAACACGAAGTGGGCAGTACACACTCCGTTGCCACCAAGACCGCTGCGGTTCACATTGTTAGACAAAATCCGGTTAACATATCTCCAGAATCTGCAATGATTCCATTGTTAATCCGAGCACAAATGTTGGTCCACACGATAGAACCGCGTCAACCGATTTTGATGAGATCTTGAAATTAATCAAGCGAATACTGAGTCGTGGATCGGTGATCAGACTCCTCAAGATTTCAATATTGTCTATTATTTAACTCAAAGCTCACGAGAAGCTTTAATGAAGGTATTAGACCAAGCCTATGTAGACCATGATGTGACTACAGACCGGTTTGGAGGTATTGTCGCCAACATAACGACTTGTAATAATCTAAGTTTCGATGATGAGGAACTTCGGAAGAAGGAAAGATCCTAACTTGGCCTTGCATATCTCAATGATTTGCCAATCGATTCCACATCTAATGTATTGGTAGATATTGGTTCATCTTTGAGCGTAATGCCAAAACGACTCTTGCTCGTTTGGCTTACAAAGGACACCAATGAAGTTCAATGACATAGTAGTAAGAGCCTTTGACGGGTCACGGAAGTCGAGTTATTGGGAAGTCGATCTCCGATGACGATTGGTCCACATACTTTCAGGATCACTTTCCAAGTCATGGGCGTGCCAGCGCTTGTTGTCTACTAGGAAGACCTTGGATCCATGAGGCGAGGCGGTGACATCTACTCTCCATCGAGTG
Organism: Vicia sativa; assembly: GCA_021764765.1. NCBI lineage: Eukaryota > Viridiplantae > Streptophyta > Magnoliopsida > Fabales > Fabaceae > Vicia > Vicia sativa. The sequence continues at coordinate 115,429,102 of CM038793.1, forward strand.
AAATTCACGTAAATGGAAAACTAATAACCATCCTCGGTGAACAAGCTTTGCTTATAAGCCATTGTCCGTTTCTCTTTCATCACGATAGCGGCGTTGAAGGACACATCTCCCGAACATCCGTTAGAAGATGAATCTACCGGCAAAAGCAGATCATCTATCTCTTCGTATAAAGCGGCCGAGATAGTAAAAGATGGCAATCTTTGAAGGATGGGGACAAGAAATCAAACACATCAAGAACGAGGCGAAAGCGGTTGGGGTTCACCCGTATTCTCAAAAACAAGCAAAGGATGAAGCACTTCGTCCAATTAAAGTATTCAACGGTGGGGTTTCTTAAACCACATTCTCCAAGGTTAGCGTTGTCACCATTGAAGATGATGAAGATGATCTCTCGGATCGAAGAGTGGAGCACTTATTTAAACGACCACGAATATGTGTCTCAAGAGGAATTGTCTGCGCCGGTGATCAATTCAAAGACATGTCCTTGCGCGACATGAAAATCCACATCCCTTGATGTTTGGGATACCTTGGGAGAACCAAGCGGCAAATTGACTACATGGTGAAATACTGCTGCGAGCTCGAGAATCGAATTGAAGATATCCACCCACTAGATGGGGTGATTCTTTTAGTATCCTAGTCAACGGAGGAAGCATACCCATCTAATCGAATCGAGGGTCTAACGAAGATTTACGCTTTAAGCGCGATGAAGTCATTAAATCGGATCACGATTACCACTACATCAACGTAATCATTGAAGATCGAGTGCGATTCGGGATCTGAAGTGGAAAGTGTCGCCGATAATGAGTCTCTTCACTCGGGAGATTGGAGGTACATCCCAATTCAACACATAGGTCGTGAGGCACATGTCTATCCCATACTTCCGATCATTCAACAAGCCGAAGAAGATTGCTCTAGCGGCACAGGCGAGGTCCGTCGTCGAGAATCTTCAAAGCACCTCGACCAACGACCAAAGTCTACTCAAGGTTAAGCCAATGAGCTACGAATATCTCGACTTCCAAGGAGTTCGCCATTACTGGAAACCTGTTGAAGTTCGGACTAACGCTCCTAGTTCTAAGTAGTTTATCTTTGCTTTTGTTTTGAACTCTCACTTCGCCCAAAGTGAAGAGATGTTTTATAGGGTTTAGCTTTTAAATAAATTCTCTTTGTGTCTTGCCCAAGACGAATGAGTTTGTATTTTAGGGCCCTGTTTCATATTGTGAATCATAAATAAAACGCGTTGTTTTGTTTCTACACTTTGTGTTTATTTTCATTTTACCTTTTCTTGGAAATGATAATCCTAAAAAACATTAAAAAAAATCTTCAAAAAAAAAGAGAGAATAATAAAAAATTTAATCTGCATACACTTTCACATTGACTTTTTCAGAAAAAAATAATGATGAAAAAATTACTTAATCAAACATAAATCAAAATGCAGTTAAGCAGGATGGACAAATCCATTGAAAGCAATAACTCTATGCTCTCTCCCAACTTTGAAATCCCCTGTGAAGTCGCCAAGGAAGAAGTTGAAGAAGAGATCCCGGATGAGATTTCTCGATTACTTAAGCACGAGGAAAGAATCATTCAACCTCACAAAGAGCCTCTAGAAGCAATCAACTTGGGTTCTGAAGAAGACAAAAAAGAAGTAAATATCGGAGCTTCACTCGTGACAGCGTCGAAACAATGATAGATCTTCTCAAAGAATATGTCGATGTGTTCGCTTGGTCCTACCAGGACATGCCGGGTTTATATACCAGCATTGTGGAGCATCACTTGCCGTTAAAACCAGAGTGTCCACCAGTTAAGCAAAAGCTGAGAAGAGTTCACCGTGTAATGGCCGAAAAAATCAAAAAGGAAGTTCAAAAACAGCTCGACGCAGGTTTCCTCGTCACTTCCGAATATCCTCAATGGTTAGCTAACATAGTACATGTCTCCAAGAAAGATGGAAAGGTCAGAATGTGTGTTGACTACCGGGACTTAAACAAGGCAAGTCAAAGCGATTTCCCTTCCGCATATTGACATGCTAGTGGATAGCACTGCAAAATTTAACGTCTTTTCCTTCATGGACGGTTTCTCTGGTTACAATCAGATCAGAATGGCTCCCGAAGACATGGAGAAGACATCCTTCATCGCGCCATGAGGAACTTTTTGCTACAAAGTAATGCCGTTTGGATTAAAAAATGCAAGCGCAACTTACCAAAGGGCAATGACTACTCTCTTTCATGACAAGATGCACAAAGAGATCGAAGTCTACGTAGACGATATGATAGCAAAGTCGGATACTGAAGATGAGCATATAAAATATCTCTTGAAATTGTTTCAACGACTAAGGAAATTTCATCTTCGCCTGAATCCTAACAAATGCACCTTTGGGGTAAGATCTGGAAAACTCCTAGGTTTCATCGCCAGTCAAAGAGGTATTGAAGTTGACCCTGACAAAGTCAAGGCTATTCAAGAAATGCCTACGCCACAGACAGAGAAGCAAGTAAGAGGATTTCTCGAGCGGTTGAATTACATCTCAGTTCATCTTCGGATAGCGCTACGTGGGCCAATATTCAAGCTTCTCCTCAAAGATCAAGAGGTTGTGTGGACAGCCGATTGCCAAAAAGCATTCGACAATATCAAGGAATACCTGTCAGAACCACCAATATTGATTCCTCCAGTCGAAGGTGTCATACCCCAAAATTTTCCCTCCATCCACTCAAGAGATTTCATACATCTATACTCAAAGATTCCTCAAGAGTTGATCAGACAAACTCTCTCCTAGACAATCAACCCAAACTAGGGTTTGGTATCTCTCAGGTCAAGATGGAATTCCAATATCTCCAATGGTCTTCATGCCTCCTCATATGTTTCAAAGATTCTCCATGTCAAGTTTCAAGCCTCACAAGTCAAGTTTCCTCCGACAATTGCTCAGATGGTTGAAAATCAGTTGTATAAAAAGTCAACTGTGGTCAACATACAGTCAAACTTCATAATTTTTGGTCAACATCCTCATTTTGAAGTTAAATCCATCATTTGATCAAGGGTTGATCATGATTCATCAAGAAAACTCAAGATTTGCTCAAAGTCCGACTTTCTAAATTAGGGTTTCTAGGTGAAAAGTCAACTGAACTTTGATTGATCATAACTTTCTCATACTTTCTCAGAAATTTTTCCACCACCTCTTGTTTTGAAGGAAATTCAATTCTCTACAACTTCATGTCTCACAAATATGTCCAAAAAATGCTTCATTTGAGAGGTATAGCTCAAAACATGACAGGTCATTTTCAAAGTCAACAAAAAGTCAACTTTTTGTTTTGAGGATATATTGAGCATGGAAACTCCAATTGAGATTAGACCAAAACGTTTTGTTAGAGGACTATTAGAGCTTTCCAAAAATTCCAAGAACACTAAAAAATGTGGAAAATTGAGCAAGATGCACCATTCACAAGTTGGGCAATTTTGAAGGAATGCACAAAGAGAGATACTTCTAAAAATCAAATTTTTTGCAAGTGGGCTTGCTTTTTCTCCATCCAAACTTATTCCTCATACAATTAGGAATATCCAAGCCCAATGCCACGAATTGTTGATTTATTTTTCTATTTAATTTGGAATTTATTCATTTAAATGCAAATTAAATTTAAAAATAAAGTATAAAATCAAAATAAATTGAAAGATTGATTTTTATTCTTTCCTTGATGCTCAAGTAACTCACAAAGGCCAACAATTTTCGAAAATTGATCAATATGGCAAGATTGGATTGGAAATTAATCAAATTTTGAAAATTTGATTTTGTACAAAAATCAATTTTGATTTACATTGAATGTTGATTGATTCTTTCCAAAAACCATGCCAAATTCATCCAGTATAAATGTGTGATGCATACCTATCAAGAAAGGACAGAAAAATTGCCCTAGAAACCCTATTCCAAAGCTCAAAAAACCGTGACCTTCAAGCTATTGGCAGTCACACTTCCAGCCGTTTTCAATCAATTTTGAGGTGTCCAACACATTGCTTGACATCTCCAGAGTCGATTCAGACCTTCACTTTGCCAAAAACCATCAAGAATCGTGAAAACCGAATTTGGTTTGTTCTTGAATTTTCAAAAGTCGATTTTCATCATTCATGCATTATTAACTTGTTTTGATTGTTTGTTCATGTTTAGAATCAAGTATGCAAGCTATCTGGACGGTTTAATTGCGTTTTGAGTGCCTGGATCGAGTTATGCCATTGCTAGGGTTTTTGAGATCGATTTAGGGTTTCATGAAACAGGAAAAATTGGACTATAAGACCTATACTAACGCGTTCGTGATGATCCCAGGAATCAAACCATGCCTTTAGAATTCATTTATATTATGTGTCTGGATTTTTGATTTTGCGGGGGACCTTAGCGTCGAGCGATGGCGGCTAGCTTCAAATATTTGAATCGGGGACGATGAAGCTTGGCAGACGAGGAGACCATGCCGACACTTGTCTTTGTTTTACTTGATCCGGTTTTCAAACAGTAGAACACGTTAGCTCGGTTGGTCAATGCAAGGAACTCAAAGTTTGAAAGCAAGGTCCCGATTCGAATCTGGCAAGACCTATATTTTTCTTCTTTTACAAAACTCATATTTTCCTATTTTCATATATTTTAATATTTTGCATTATTTTAATTATTTTCATATTTTTATTTATGCATTAAAAATTGTCAAAATTATTTTCTTTTTGCATTTGTTTTCGAAAATCTTTATTTAATCTATAAAATTAAAAATTACAATTTTGCATGCATATTTATTTTATTCATATTTTGCATTTAAATCACATTTAATTAGTTTTAATTATTAAATTGCATCCAAAATATCCCAAAATTTATTTTAGCATATTTATATTATTTCCAATGTAATAATTTTCTCATATAAAATTTGCATTTTCTAACATTTTTCTCTTATTCGATTCATATCGTATTTTCCAATTTCGTCCTTTTACGGGTTGATCCGATTGACGATTCTTGCTTTATCATTTTATTTTTCAATAATGTAGCTGTCATGGGATGTAATAGTTTAAATTTAGGTCTTTATTTTCCGCATTTTAAATTATGTATACGCCCCAAAGCCTTGTAATAGCGTAGGATTTACCTTTCGCATCTTTACATTCGCATTTTACTTTCCACCTATCAATTGCTAGTAACTAGGCGTGTATGGCAAGATAATAATGAACTTAGCCCACTAATTTTCAAGATAAAATATCAAAATCAACACACTTCTTTCACACATGCACCCCTTAGGGTAATTCTCTCTCGTTGCCTTACGAATTCAAAATGGTCATGTCCCTCGAACGTAGAGGTATCCTAGCACCGTTGCCTACAAACAAATCATCATAGTACCTTCGATACAAAGATCATAAGACCCACGATGTCGCCTCCGAATACATGATCTTGCCCTCGATTGTCGCCTATGAAAATGATGATAGTCCTTGAATGTGCTAGGATACTTCCTACAAGTTGCCTTCAATGACCATCCGATGTCCCTTGAATGTCTCGCTTACATCCAATGAATGGAGCTACCTACCAACTAATGGTATGGCTAGCGCTATTCTAAAAAGCGTAAAATGCGAAAATGACCAATTCAGTGGGTAATAAGTCTTTTAGTTGCTTGCTCTAAAACCAAATGCTATTCACACACACTTTTTCAAAGTTCAAACTCTTTTCAAAAAGAAACATTTCGAACACTTTGTATACACTCCGCATGAGTCATTACAAAGTCAAAGCGAAATGCCTTTTCAAAACATTTTTCAAACACACGAAAGCAATTTTAAAAAGTGATCTAGAGCAACTAAGAGCACAGAATAAAGCTGCGGTTGGAAAGGGTGCTAATACCTTCCCTTTTCATAACCTTCTCCTTTTCGAGAATCTAAGCGAAGGTCTTTTTCGTACTTTTACCTTCCCTTAATTGGATAAAAATAAAAGTCGGTGGCGACTCTTGCTATCCGCATTTGCGATACAAAATCACTAAAAGTCAGTTCAAGTATCACAGGCTGGCGACTCTGCTGAGGACATGCCTAAAGAGAAATTGCCTTAGGGTTTCTAGATCACTTTTCTTGTTTTTGTTTGACTTGCTTGCTTTATCTTTAAGGGTTGCTTGGGTATTATATTGTTGGGGGATCCTACACCCGGATCCGGGTTTCCTTTTAGGTAAGTAGCATTAGATCATCGCGACCGCTAGACGTATAACTAAACGGTCAACATGATAGCTACATTAGTGTGACACCTTGGATGTCCTGATACTCTTCATTTCCAAGTTGAGGATAGTATTTGGCTTCTGCGTGGTGTCATCAAGCACTAACTAAACTTTTAGAACCTTAATTGACCCATCTTGGCCATTAGAAGGTAGCGAGATGGCCGGCTTTGGTGTAGACTAAGGTTGGTTGATACTCGATGCTACGCTCGTTGAGATCAGACTTTTGGGATATTTTCGATCGACCACTTGGCCGTCGTATTGAAATAAACGCCTACGAGAAAGATCTATGATATGAGATTCCTAGAACCCGGTTACTATTATAGGACAGGATGAACCAACTCAAACTTTTGGTGGGGTAATCACCTATACCTCATGCAAGCCTTAACCCTAGGCTCATTGTGTGAATTGCTTGTGTGTGCCAAACATGACATCATGACATCATCCGCATTGCATATCATTTCTAACTATTTCAAGGACCTAGGGATTTATCTTTGCTCTGTTTTGTAGGGATTATGGCTTCTAGAAAGACTATCCGAATCAACTTCATGGGTATACCTTCTCAACTCAAAGAATTGGTTTCAGAAATTCCCGACCATGCTCAGTTCATCAAAAGACATGGTTATCTGCTTGACTTGGTTATCTCCGGTTTTGAAGAAGATATGATGCATGTCTATTCGGTTCTTGATCAAAACACCATTGCTTTACATTCCCAGTTATCGGTTGGTTCCTACCTTGGAAGAGTTCTCTAAACTACTTGGGGTACCTATTCTTGACCAAATGCCATTCACGGTCTAGAAAAGGTCCTAAGTGCGAAGACATTACATCGCCTTACATCTTAAGCGCTCGGACATTGAAGCCAATTGGGAAACTAGAAGCGGAGTTAAGGGTTTGCTTTCTAAGTTCCTAATTAAGAAGAATTCCTCAAAGTTATGAGTTTCCATGCATTTGAAAACATTGTGGCCTTATTAATTTATGGTTTGGTTCTATTTCCTAACTCGGATCAATTCATAGATATCAATGCCATCAAGTTGTTCCTTACCCGATCTGTGCCTACTTTACTTGGAGATATTCTACATTCTCTCCACACTCGTACTACTAAAGACAAGGAACCCTCATGTGTTGTATACCGTTACTTTCAGGTGGTTTATTTCGCACCTTCCTCCATCAGTTTGAAGAATGAACAAAGGTGAGATGGTCTCAAAGATTGATGTCACTCTCTCATTCGGATATCCGTTGGAGTCTTTTCTCTCAAAGGACTTCACATTCATCGGCGTTGTGGAGAATTCCTAATGTACCTACTTGGTATAAGAGGAGGTATTACTTACAACCTTCTCTAGCTCTCGTCAGTTTGGTTTTGCTCGAAAAGATGGTCCACATGATATGCTTCTCCAAGACATTGTGTTTGACTACGATCCGATCTCGAACTACCGCGAAGGTTCATACGCTTGGGGCATGGTAAAGAAGGCGATACCAAGACTTTGGGGCACCGAACTCCATTCCTTGGGAACCTTACCTCAAATGGGTGCGAGCTCGAGCTCAAAACCTCATGATGCCATTCACGCTGTTCTACCGATAATTATGGAACTGTTGCTATAGGTGGCGTACCTATACCGTTCTCTATCCCGACATGCCTACGATTTTGAAGACTTGAAGAGATCACGGATCAACTAAAGAGAGGATACCTTTGAAGCTCAGTGCTATGCAAGTGAGAAGAAAGTGCTAGAGTTGACCAAGCTACTTCACGAGGAGCGAAGCATCAATGCCTACATCGGCACCAAGAGGAAGCGCCCATGGGAAACTTAGAGCTTTAGGATGTTTATGTTTTCTTTTATTGTTTTGAACTATCTCTTGTACTTAAAAGAAAAAGAATAATAAAGAGTACTAATAAATGTTTGTTCATTGCTTGTCTAACAAATTTAAATCTCTAAGGTCCTTGAAAACATTGCATTGCATTCGCATAAACATCGCATAGCATAGCATAACATTGCATCACAAGTACATTGAAGATTGGTTTTCTCATTTGCTCGCTATTTATTTTAGCAAAAATGGCTCTTGAACAGTCTGTCAAAGATCTTCAAGCTCGGGATGCTCGAGTTCGAGAGATGTTTGACTTGGTCCAAGGCCAAGAAGATCTAAAGAAACTCATCAACGAGAAAGAAGAAGGTTGTTGGTCTCCTCGACATGGGTAGGCTACAAAGGTGGTCCTAAAGGGTCGATCGGATAGAGCTCTCAAAGGAAGTGTAAAGGCTGAACAAAGTAACAAGGGTAATGGTGAAGGCGGTCGGCTGAACTTGAAGAACTATGATGATGGCCAATACTCGATGAGGATGACAAGTACAAGCAACTTGAAGACCGTCGAATCTTGTGGAAAACACGAAGATGTTCGGGCTGAATTTTGATGATCGAGTCTTGTCCACGGTGTTGTGATTCCTCCCAAGTTCAAAGTTCCTACTTTTGCTATGTATGATGGCATGTCTTGCCCTATCTTGCATTTGAAGTCCTATGTTCGGAAAATCAATCCCCGATGACGAGAGTTGTGGATGCACTATTTTCAAGAGAGTTTGTCGGAACCAGTTGGAATGGTACTATCGGCTAGAGAATGACCGTATCCGTACTTGGGTGACTTAGGCGATGCTTTCTGAGACGATATGAGTACAATCTGAATTGACACCCACTCGCATGCAACTACAAAGCATGTCTATGGGTCGTGATGAGAAGTTCAAGGAGTATGCTCGGAAGTGGAGAGATCTAGCGGTGAGTTCAACCCTTGTCCAATAGGGTTGGTTGATATGTTCATTAGGACACTAACAGGCCCATTCTTCAATCATCGATTGGAATTCTGCAGGATTCACGAGTTGATATTGACGGTATTGGTGGTATCGAAGTGGAAAGATTCGGTGAGAGACACCTTGAATCTTTGCGAAGAGATCTTTTGGTGCTAAGAAAAGCTAATCTTGTGTATGGTCGAAAATCCGAGCCAAGACCGACGCGCTCAATCGTGGGGCGGTTGTGATCTCGATCCTACATCGGCACAACCTCGGTGAGACAACGCGCGTGGCGAGCAGCCACGAGGCGGTTTACGAAGATCAACATGCCTTTGCCAAGCCTTGCAACACATGTTGAAAGCGAGCTAATTGCTTTGAGGATCCTCCTCGAATGTCAACACCTCCTCTCCAGTACAATCCTAATGCTAAGTGTGCTTACCATTCCAATAGCCACGGACATAGCGATGATTGTTGGGCTCGAAAACAAGATTCAAGATATGATTGAAGCTAAGCGATTGAGTTCGATCCTCTATCGAGACTCGAGATGTGATCAGCGCCTATGCCTAACCATGACAAGGGTTCCAATCTTGTTGGTGATGATACTTATGTTTTCAACATAGATGACTTGACCATTCCTCGATGATTGTTAAGAAGAATTTGTTGCAAGCGGTGTCGACCAGGATGCCGAGGTCGTTGGTGCCCATCCGCGATGGTTGTGCTTGGTTGAGAAGGCGTGTTCGATGCATGATGGATAACCGTGAGATACTATTTACGAAACCACTGCTTGAGCGTGTGAAGAAATGTCTAAGTTGAAGATTGACAATGCGAATGAAGCGATTACCATCATGGGATACCTTGGGGCAACAGCGGAAAGTATGATTACATGGTGAAGTACCTTGTTCACGAGGTTACAAGATTCCTATTGAAGATGTTAAGGCGACGGATGGGGTGACGATTTCCCGAAGATTATCTTGATGTTAACACCATAAGGATTTCCTCTGCGATTACGTGCCTAGAGTGGCACCTCTCATTATTACTTCTCCAAGACCGGTTCCATATTCCTCCGACAAAGCTATCCCTTGGAATTATGGGTTGATGTCTACTATCATGGCGTCAAGCATGACCCTCGACTATTGAAGATCTTACAATTGAAGCTACCATTCTTGACATTGACAACATCAGGATCTAGTAAGGTGACGAGGAAGGGTATTCTCTCGGATATCTCTCCTCCAAAGACACCGCGACTCAACTCGCATTCCAACTATTCAATCCATTCCCCAGCTAGAGGAAAGAACCGGTGACTCGTCTGCTCGGTCGGAAGTACCAAAGGAAGTTCTTGAAGACACCTCAAACAAGAAATGGAGGAATTCGAAGATTATCAAGAAGAGTGACTACAATGTTGTGGAGCAGTTGGGACGAGACTCGTCCAAGATCTCCATGCTTGCTACTGCTCTTGTGCTCGAGGCTCATGCTAATGCCTTGGTGAAGTTTGAAGAATGCTCACGTGCCGCAAGACACTACCACCGGTTTGAAGTTTGTATTGCTAGCTTGGCTGCCAACAACGGCCTAGGCTTCTCGATCTTGATCGACTCCTGGAAAGAAACAACAAAGCCTTGCACATCTACTGTGAATGCAAAGGCACTACATTATCTCATGTTTTGGTGATACGGTTACGCTCTGAATATCCTACGAAGACTACTTTTGATCGACTTGATGTCGAAGGGTTGGTTTGAGACCGGTGACATTATTGTGAGCCTTTGATGGCTCTAGCGGACGGTGCTTGGAGAGCTCACTGCTGTTAAAGTCGGTTCCAGACTTTTGACTCCACTTTCTTTGTCATGGACATCCGTCCGCTTACTCTTACTACTTGGGCCCTTGGATACATGGGGCGGTATTACCTCTACCTTGCATCGAGCTGAAGTACCGGTGAAAGGGAAGGTTGTTACAGTGTGCGGTGAAGAAGAGTATATGGTCAGTCATCTGCAGTTGTTCTGTTACCTCGAGATGGAAGGTGAATTCTTTGAGACTCCCTGTCAAGCTTTTGAAACAATCCCGAGAGTCATGCCTTTTGACTCTCCCACCACTCCTGAAGTTACACAAGTTCCGCCTAGGATGGCCTCGCTGAAAGATGCTCAGCTGCTTGTTGAAGAAGGTAGCTCTATTGGGGACAGCTCCACGATCTTCCTTTCAAATTTGACAAGACTGGTTTAGGCTTCACTACCAAGGGTCAGAAGATGATACGCCACAAACGTGCCGGCCAACTTCCTTTCCGCATTAGCCAGAGTGGAATCCATGCTATAGAAGACGACGACAACGACTTCGACATCAAGTGGATCTTCGACTCGGATCATGGGCTCGACAATTGGAAGACCGAAGGCGTCATACCAATCTCCTTTTGTCGGAGTAATTGCTTTTGTTTTTTGCTTTTCGTATTTCTTTATGTTTTGAACAATAAACTTTGAAAGCCTAGTGCCTTGCAGGGCATCATGGCTCGTTCGAGGTTATTATTTGTCGTTTGCGTATTTTCATTCAATAAATTCGTTGGACTTTTGCATTCAATTGTTTGTTTTCTTTCTTTTACTTTATCACCCCTTCAAAAGCTATGTGTTTCTTACACACCCGTGATACAACTGCGAGAATCACTCGAATCTAGTTAATAACAGCTATGCTATTGCTAAATATGACTTGATAATCCGATCTACCAAGCCGAGAGCGAAAGTGAGGAAGATTGTGAAGTGCCGGAGAACTTGTCGTTGCTGCAACAAGAAAGGCGAGTTATACACCACGAAGAGCAAGTTGAGGTTGTGACTTTGGAGTCTTGTGAAGGCGAGAGAGATCAAGATAGGAGCGGGTCTTGAGAACGGTGTTAAAGAAAGGTTGGTTTAGATGCTACGAGACTACATTGAGGTTTTGCTTGGTCATACGAAGACATGCGAGGGTTAGGCATTGATAATGTAGTGCAGATTGCCAACAAAGAAGGTTTTCTCGGTTGAAAGCAGAAGTTCGTCGCATCGTCACGAGATGTCGAGAGAAAACAAAGCCGAAGTTATGAAGCGATTCAATGCAGGTTTCTTAGTTGTTACTTCTTATTCCACGGTGGTTTGCTAATGTGGTGCATGCCCAAGAAGGATGGTAAAGAAATGAATGTGTGTGGATTAGAGATCGAACAAAGCAAGTCCGAAAGATGATTTACCACTTCCTCATATTGATGTTTTGGTAGACAACACTGCTCAGCATAAGGTTTTCTCCTTCATGGATGGTTTCTCCGGTTACAATTAGATCAAAATGTCTCCTGAAGACATGGAGAAGACTACTTTCATTACAGTGGGGCACTTTCTACTACAAGGTTATGCCGTTCGGTTGAAAACGCGGCGCCACTATCGGTATATGGTGACATTGTTTCATGACATGATTCATCACGAGATAGAGGTCTCGTCGGCGACATGATAGCTCGATCACGGACTGAAGAGAACATCTTGATCATTTGCGAAACTATTTGACAGTTGAAGAAATCAGATGAGACTTAATCTAACAAGTGCACCTTTGAGTCGGATCCGGAAAACTCCTAGGGTTTGTTGTCGATGGTAAAGGTATTGAGGTTGACCCTCAAGGTTAAAGCTATTCAAGAGATGCGACTCCCACGAGAAGGAAGTCGAGGTTTCTTGGGCGATTAAATTACATTGCAGATTCATTGCACACCTAGCGCTACTTGTGAGCCAATCTTCAAGTTACTTAAGAAGATCGCTTTTGACAAAATCAAGGAGTACCTTGAATCCTCCTATCCACGATGCCGCCGTAGAAGGAAGACCTCTCATCATGTACTGCGGTGCTAGATAACTCAATGGGGTGTGTGTTGGGGCAACATGGCGAGTGCAGTCGAAAAGAGCATGCAATATACTACCTTAGCAAAAGTTTACCATTGTGAAACAAGATACTCACTTGAGAAAACTTACAACGCTTTGGCTTGGTTGCTCGTGACTAAGGCAGTATATGTTGACTCACACTACCTTGTTGATTTCCACGATGGATCGATAAAATACATATTTGAGAAACCAGCTCTTTCGGAAGAATAGCAAGATGGAAAATGATCTTGACCGAATATGACATCAGTACACTTCTCGAGAAGAGGTCAAAGGAAGTGTGGTAGCCGATCATTTGGCTCATCAAGCCGTAGATGACTATCGATCTATGCGGTTCAATTTTTAGATGAAGATGTTCTACTAGTTCTGATTGTGAAGAACCGAGGCCCGAAGGACACGAACAAGGATCCCGATGGACCATGGTCTTTGATGGAGCCTCAAACTCACTTGGCAATGGCATTGGCGCCATCATTACATCTCCTGCAGGCGGACGCACGCCTTTCACCGCCAGATTATGTTTCAGTTGCACTAACAACATGGCCGAGTATGAAGCGTGCATCATGGGTCTTAAAGCAGCTATTGACTTAAGAATCAAGTTCTTACATGTGTATGGAGACTCGACTTTAGTGATCGGTCGGATAAAGGCGAGTGGGATACGAAGCATCCGAATCTCATTCCGTATCGAGAGCATGTTCTGAGTTTGATGCCCTACTTCCAAGAGATTACTTTTGATCATATTCCACGAGAAGATAATCAGTTGGCAGACGCATTGGCTATTATGTCGTCTATGTTCAAGGTTAGTTGGGACAACGAGGCTCCCCAGATCATCATTGAGAAGTTCGACGAACCAGCGTATTGTTATGAGCTTGACACAGAAGAGAAACCTTGGTACTATGACGTGAAGAGGTATCTTGAGACTCGGGAATATCCGAGGGCATCATCAATGATAAAGTTCATGAGAAGATTTGCATCAAATTCTTCCTCGACAGCGACATCTTATACAAAGCGCAACCCGACTTGTGCTTACTCATTGTGTAGATCGGAAAGCGACGCATCATGGAAGAGTTACACGAAGGCGCATTTGGTACCCATTCCAGTGGACATACCATGGCTAAGAAGATTTTGAGAACAGGTTACTATTGGTCCACCATGGAAGCTGATTGTCACCGTTACGCTCGATCTTGTCACAAATGCCAGATATATGCCGACAAAGTGCACGTACCTCTAGTACCTCTGAATGTTCTAACAGCTCCTTGGCCTTTTGCAATGTGGGGCATTGACATGATTGGGGAAATCAAGCCCACTGCTTCCAACGGACATCGGTTCATCCTTGTGGCAATCGATTACTTCACCAAGTGGGTAGAAGCAGCCTCGTATGCATCTGTTACCAAGAATGTTGTGGCTCGATTCATCAAACATAATCTTATCTGTCGGTATGGCACTCCTGAAAGGATTATCACAGATAACGGTTCCAATCTCAACAATAAGATGATCACCGAACTCTGCACGCAGTTCAAGATCAAGCATCACAACTCTTCTCCTTATCGGCTGAGATGAGCAGTAGCGGGAAGCCGCCAACAAGAATATTAAGAAGATTATACAGAAAATGACAGTGACGTACAAGGATTGGCATGAGATGTTACCATTTGCTCTTCATGGTTATCGCACTACCGCACGAACATCCACAGGGGCAACCCCCTTCTCTCTCGTATACGGAATGGAAGCCGTCCTACCCATCGAGGTTGATTCCCTCAACGAGTCCTCCGGGCCAGAGTTAGGCGAAGCGATTGGGTCGGACTCGCCTTGACCAGTTAACTTGATTGATGAGAAAAGACTCGCATCCATCGCCATGGACAGATTTATCGAAGCAGATGATCGAGGCATTTAACAAGAGGTCAAGCACCGAGTCTACCAAGTTGGTGACCTAGTAGTTAAGCGCATCATTCTTCCACAAGGTGATCCAGGGGCAAATGGACTCCCACCTCGAGGGACCGTTTGTAGTCAAGGCAGTGTTTTCAGGAGCTATGATACTTAGCACCATGGATGGTGAAGACTTCCCACACCACATGAGCAGACATAGTCAAAAATACTACGCATGAAATAGACCCGCTAGGTCGGTGACCTAGGCAAAAATAAGGGCATCTGACAGACCAAAAGGTTCGAGAAAAAGTTAAGGATATATACAAAAGATGTACACGGCAAGTCGAAAACACGAAAAGCGGCTTGGGCAAAAAGGTATCGGTGGTGAAAACCGAAAGGCGGTCTAGGCAAAAGTTAGGGATTTAAGCGTACGACTATGTCTCTTCGGATCACACCTTCGGACTACTATCGGCATTCAAGATTCAAATGGCGAAGATCGAGTCTACTCACTTTCTCGACAGCAAGGAGATGAGATAGTTGAAATATATGAGTACTAGCATAGTTGGAACTTAACGAGATTGTTTCCATGGCTTTTACCTTTCTTGTGTACAAACTACTTGGCCATCGCACATTTCAAATAAGCATAAATTCTTTCTCTTTACAATTCTTGTTGTTGTCATTTGCAATAAGTCCAACGTTTGCTTTGAATGATTATATGCATTTGATAATAAAAATCTAATCGCAAACATACGAAAAGTGAACATACAAAAGTGCTTACTGAGGCTCGGGGAATTGGGACGGCGAAAGTCACCAAAACATTCCCCATAGAGCATGATCCTACAAAGGTATCACTCACAACACAACTTCCCAATGAGCAAAGGGAATCCCGCAGACAATTCCACTCAACTAAGTAAAGTTACATCGGTCTCAAGCGGTAACACCTCACCCCGGTCAAGGTATTTATCCCCGGATATCTCTCGATCTTTTCCCTTTCTCCCCAACAGCGTATCCGGACCGAAACTTGGTCGGATAGTGCATCGGAGAACCTACATCTTCATTCCCCATCCGGAGATTACAACGGGTTCACGACTCTTCCAACCCGGTCTCGGCAACTATCAAATGCTCTCGGTGAGATCTACACTTAGAATCCCCAGTGGCGCCTCCTAAATTTCCTCGCAGGATCTACATACAGAATCCCCAGATCGCCTCTCGGACTCTCCTCGGCCGGGTCTATATGAGATCTCCAACAACGAGCCTCTCAAATCTCTACCTTCCTCAACAATATCTAGGCCCAAGACTTGGTCGATAGTGCATCGGAGAATCGAGGTATCTTTCTTCTCCTTCAGCGAGGACTTCCACCTACTCAATTCCCAGCGAGTCGAAATCCTCAAGCAGAACATCCATCTTCTTCAAGATGGATATGTTTTGAAATACCACAACATCTATCATTCATACATTACTCATAAGTCACAATTCATGCATATGTCATTCATATACATCATGCATCATACTTTGCATAAAACTAACCAATATTCTATCAAAGTTCCTCTTGTTTTCTCCAAAGCAGTATGATCCTCGCGATGGTCTAGGATTAAGCCCGAATCGGCGAAAAACTATCGAAAGACCGCCTTGGTTGTCCTCCGACGATGGTCGAGGATTAAGCCCGAATCGGCGGAAAACTATCGAAATGCCCTTGGTTGTCCTCCGACGACTAGTCGAGGATTAAGCCCGAATCGGCGGAAAACTATCGAAAGGCGCCTCTGGTTATCCTCGATAACGAGGCAATGGATCAACACCGATGCTGACAGGAAGCTATCCACATTTTGCCAATTACTATTTCCCTCAGAGTAATCAGCACGAAGAGTTATTCTGATTCCTTATTATCAACAGCAACTACAGAGTCTAGCGTACGACTCAGTTGCCTTGGATGGCATCTTAAGCCCATCTCCGACTACGTGTCAACATTTCTTCGCCTTTAGAATACTGCATATTTGGTTAAAAAATCAATACAAACCAATAACTTCATTCAAAGGTGAACACAAAGTCTAACGTACGACTCCCTCCGGATGGCATCTTAAGCCCATCTCCACGCTCCTTCCACTATCAGAAACGACTATAGAGCCTAGCGTACGGCTCACTCCCCAGCATCGATCTTTCTAGATGGCATCTTAAGCCCATCCCCGTCAATTCCCCTATCAACATTCTCGAGTCTAGCGTACGACTCATCCCCCAGCGAAGTATCCAACTTCTCCAAATGGCATCTGTAAGCCCATTCCCGCATCATCAGCCAACCACGAGTGCAAATTTTCAGGTGTACTCGAGTGTTCAATCATCTTCTACCTCCAGGTCACGAAAGGCAGGTGTCAATCTAACCCTTCGGTACAAGAAGATTGAGCAGGGCATTCATCATACCCCAAAATTTGCCCTCCATCCACTCGAGATTTCATACATCTATACTCAAAGATTCCTCAAGAGTTGATCAGACAAACTCTCTCCTAGACAATCAACCCAAACTAGGGTTTGGTATCTCTCAGGTCAAGATGGACTTCCAATATCTCCATTGGTCTTCATGCCTCCTCATATGTTTCAAAGATTCTCCATGTCAAGTTTCAAGCCTCACAAGTCAAGTTTCCTCGGACAATTGCTCGGATATTTGAAAATCAGTTGTATAAAAAGTCAACTGTGGTCAACATACTGATCAAACTTCATAATTTTTGGTCAACATCCTCATTTTGAAGTTACATTCATCATTTGATCAAGGGTTGATCATGATTCATCAAGAAAACTCAAGATTTGCTCAAAGTCAAACTTTCTAAATTAGGGTTTCTAGGTGAAAAGTCAAGAACTTTGGATCATAACTTTCTCATACTTTCTCGAAACTTTTCCACCACCTCTTGTTTTGAAGGAAATTCAATTCTCTACAACTTCATGTCTCACAAGAATGTCAAAAATGCTTCATTTGAGAGGTATAGCTCAAAACATTACGGTCATTTTCAAAGTCAACAAAAGTCAACTCTTTGTTTTGAGGATATATTGAGCATGGAAACTCAATTGAGATGAGACCAAAAAGGTTGGTTAGAGGACTCTTAGAGCTTTCCAAAAAGTCCAAGAACACTCAAAAATGTGGAAAATTGAGCAAGATGCACCATTCACAAGTTGGGCAATTTTGAAGGAATGCACAAAGAGAGATACTTCTAAAATTCAAATTTTTTGCAAGTGGGCTTGCTTTTCTTCATCAAACTTATTCCTCATACAATTAGAAATATCCAAGCCCAATGCCACGAATTTTTGATTTATTTTTCTATTTAATTTGGAATTTATTCATTTAAATGCAAATTAAATTTAAAAATAAAGTATAAAATCAAAATAAATTGAAAGATTGATTTTTATTCTTTCCTTGAGGCTCAAGTAACTCACAAAGGCCAACAATTTTCGAAAATTGATCAATATGGCAAGATTGGATTGGAAATTAATCAAATTTTGAAAATTTGATTTTGTACAAAAATCAATTTTGATTTACATTGAATGTTGATTGATTCTTTCCAAAAACCATGCCAAATTCATCCAGTATAAATGTGTGATGCATACCTATCAAGAAAGGACAGAAAAATTGCCCTAGAAACCCTATTCCAAAGCTCAAAAAACCGTGACCTTCAAGCTATTGGCAATCACACTTCCCCGTTTTCAATCAATTTTGAGGTGTCCAACACATTGCTTGACATCTCCAGAGTCGATTCAGACCTTCACTTTGCCAAAAACCATCAAGAATCGTGGCAATTTGGTTTGTTCTTGAATTTTCAAAAGTCGATTTTCATCATTCATGCATTATTAACTTGTTTTGATTGTTTGTTCATGTTTAGAATCAAGTATGCAAGCTATCTGGACGGTTTAATTGCATTTGAGTGCTGGATCGAGTTATGCCATTGCTAGGGTTTCGAGATCGATTTAGGGTTTCATGAAGCGGAAAAATTGGACTATAAGACCTATACTAGCGTTCGTGATGATCCGAATCGAACCATGCCTTTAGAATTCATTTATATTATGTGTCTGGATTTTTGATTTTGCAGGGACCTTAGCGTCGAACAATGGCGGCTAACTAATATTTGAATCGGGGCGATGAAGCTTGGCAGACGAGGGACCGAGGAGGCGACACTTGTCTTTGTTTTACTTGATCCGGTTTCAAACGGTAGAACCACGTTAGCTCGATTGGTCAAGGCAAGGGAACTCAAAGTTTGAAAGCAAGGTCCCCAGTTCGAATCCTGGCAAGACCTATATTTTTTCTTCTTTTACAAAACTCATATTTTTCCTATTTTCATATATTTTAATATTTTGCATTATTTTTAATTATTTTCATGTTTTTATTTATGCATTAAAAAATTGTCAAAAATTATTTTCTTTTTGCATTTGTTTTCTGAAAATCTTTATTTAATTTATAAAATTAAAAAATACAATTTTGCATGCATATTTATTTTTATTCATATTTTTGCATTTAAATCACATTTAATTAGTTTTTAATTATTAAATTGCATCCAAAAAATCCCAAAAATTTATTTTAGCATATTTATATTATTTCCAGCATGTAATAATTTTCTCATATAAAAATTTGCATTTTTCTAACATTTTTTCTCTTATTCGATTCATCGTATTTTCCAATTTCTCGTTCTTTTCTGAGTTGATCCGATTCAGACGATTCTTGCTTTATCATTTTATTTTTTCCAATAATGTAACTGTATATGGGATGTAATAGTTTAAAATTAGGTCTTTATTTTCCGCATTTTAAATTATGTATCTGCCCCAAAGCCTTGTAATAGCTTAGGATTTACCTTTCCGCATCTTTACATTCCATTTTACTTTCCACCCTATCAATTGCTAGTAACTAGGCGTGTATGCAAGATAATAATGAACTTAGCCCACTAATTTTCAAGATAAAATATAAAATCAACACACTTCTTTCACATGCACCCTTAGGGTAATTCTCTCTCGTTGCCTTACGAATTCAAATGGTCATGTCCCTCGAGCGTAGAGGTATCCTAGCACCGTTGCCTACAAACAAATCATCATAGTCCCTTGATACAAAGATCATAAGACCCACGATGTAAGCCTCCGAATACATGATCTTGACCCTCGATTGTCGCCTGAAAAATGATGATAGTCCCTTGAATGTGCTAGGATACTTCCTACAATTGCCTTCATGACCATCCGATGTCCCCAGAATGTCCCGCTTACATCCAATGAATGGAGCCTACCAACTAATGGTATGGCTAGCGCTATTCTAAAGGCGTAAATACGAATGACCAATTCGAGTGGGTAATAAGTCTTTAGTTGCTTGCTCTAAAACAAATGCTTTATTCACACACTCTTTTCAAAGTTCAAACTCTTTTCAAAAAACGAAACATTTCCGAACACTTTGTATACACTCCTACATGAGTCATTACAAAGTCAAAGCAAAATGCCTTTTCAAAACATTTTTTTCAAACACACAGAAAGCAATTTTAAAAAAGTGATCTAGAGCAACTAAGAGCCCGTAGAATAAACTGCGGATGGAAAGGAGTGCTAATACCTTCCCTTTTCATAACCTTCTCCCTTACTCAGAATCTAAACGAAGGTCTTTTTCTGTACTTTTACCTTCCCTTAATTGGATAAAAATAAAAGTCGGTGGCGACTCTTGCTATCCGCACATTTGCGATACAAAATCACTAAAAGTCAGTTCACCGTATCACAGAAGGAAGACCGTTAATCATGTACCTTACCGTACTAGAAGAGTCCATGGGTTGCGTACTTGGACAACAAGATGAAAGCGGTGAAGGACATGCCATTTACTACTTGAGTAAAAGTTCACGCAGAATGTGACTTCGTTACTCCATGCTCGAGAAAACATGTTGCGCTTTGGTGTGGACTTCAAAGCGTCTCCGCCATACATGATCAATCACCGACTTGGTTAATCTCAAAATGGATCCGATCAAGTATGTATTTGAAAAGCCTTAGCAGGAAGAATTGCTCGATGGAGATGTTGTTATCGAATATGACATCGATTACCGCGCTCAGCGGTCGAAGGAAGCATTCGTGATCACTTGGCTTATCGACCGCTCAGCGAATAAATCTCTCAAATTTGACTTCCCAGACGATGGCGTTATGTACCAAAGATGAAAGATTGTGACGAACCGCCCGTCGAAGGTCACGATCCAGTCTAGATGGGGCTTAATTTTTGATGGAAGCGATTAACGTTTATAAAAATGGAATTAGGGCGGTCATCATCACTCCAAGGGTTCTCATATCCGTTTTCATGATTCTTTGTTGATTGCACCAACAACATCGCAGAATACAAAGCTTACATCATTTGGGTATCGAAGAAGCCATCGACTTGAGGATCAAGATCCTTGATATATATGGAGACTCGACTTGTGATCAATCAAATCAAATACAAGTATGAAACTCATCATCTTGTGCGATTCCCTCGGAGATTATGCAAGGCGTTTGTTGACCTTCTTCAACAAAGTTGAGCGCATCATATCCCTCGAGATCGAATCGAATGGCGCCTTGGCAACTCTATCTTCCATGTTCAAAGTCAGCGATTGGAGCGATATGCCTAAGATCCGCATCGGGCGCCTTGAAAGACTGCGTATGTATTCGCAGTGACGGTCTTGATGATAAACCGTGGTTCCACGACATCAGCGTTTTCTTCAAACACGAGTACCCACTCGGGGCATCGTACAAGGATAAGAAAACTCTAAGGAGGCTTTCAAGAAACTTCTTCCTCAATGAAGATGTGCTATACAAAAGAAACTTCGACATGGTTACCTCGGATCGTCGGCGAGGCAAAGCGAACCGATCATCCATGAAGTGCATGAAGGGTCCTTTGGAACCCATTCAAATGGGCATGCAATGTCGAGAAAGATCTTAAGGCGGGATACTATTGGATAACGATGGAATCGATTCTTGTAAACACGTCAAGAGGTGTCACAGTGCGGATCTCTGCAGATAAGATCCATGTGCCACCGACTCTACTCAACGTTCTCTCTTCTCCGTGGCCTTTCTCCATGTGGGGCATTGACATGATCGAATGATCAGACAAAAGCGTCCAACGGACATCGCTTTATTCTAGTGGCTATTGATTACTTCACCAAATGGGTGAGCGCGTCTTACGCCAGCGTTACAAGACAAGTGGTTGTGAGGTTCATCAAGAACAACCTCATTTCTTGATATGGAGTACCAAGCAAGATCATTTTAGACAATGGATCAAACTTGAACAACAAGATGATGAAAGAAGCGTGTGAAATTCAAGATCGAGCATCACTTCGTCTCCTTACCGGCCAAAGATGAGCGGCGTCGTTGAAGCGCCAACAAGAACATCAAGAAGATCGTCCGGAAAATGGTCATCACTTACAAAGGCGGCAAATGGCCATTTGCTGCATGGTTATTGTACTTGATGCACTTCAGGGCAACTCCTTTTCCTCTAGTATACGGCATGGGCAGTGCTCCCGTAGAAGTTGAGATTCCGTCAATGAGAGTTCTCATGGAAACCAAATTATCAGGCTGAATGGTGTCCAAAGCGAGATCGACCAGTGAACTTAATCGAAAAGGCGCTGCTGTGTCACGACAATTGTATCAAGAAGAATGAAGAAAGCTTTCGACAAAGGTCCGACCTCGTGAATTGAGAAGGCGACCTCGTGCTTAAAAGATTCTATCTTTCAACGATTCTAGGGAAAATGGACTCCTAATTACGAAGGCCTACATCGTCAAAGAAGCTTTTCGGCGGTGCTATGACCCTCACAACCATGGACGGTGATGAACTCCGCATCCTGAATGCTAATGCGGTCAAAATACTTTGTCTAAAAAAACAAAAGAACAACTCGGTAAGTCGAAAACCGAAAAGGCGGCTTAGGCAAAAATAGCGTCTCGGTGGATTGAAAACACGAAAGCGATCCGGGCAAAATTAGAGACAATAAACAGAAATTATCCTGATAGATTGAAAACCTGAAAAGGCAATCTAGGCAAAAATAAGGATACAAAAATGACAAAGTAACTGCAATCAGTCCGTACTTCGTCAATCTAAAGAATTTTCCATCAACGGATTTTCAATCAAATCCTCTGAAGCAACAAGTACAGTTTGGAATTCAAAGTTGTTAGGGATAATAGTGGTTATTTGCTTTCAATGTAGCCTTTTCCTAATAAATTATCATTTCCAACTCTTTTAAATAGCTCATGGAATCACGCCTTTGGCTGATTACCATTCTATCAATAAATTTGAACCTCGTGCCTTTTGTTTGCATTCCTTCATTACATTTTTTGCAAAATAGAAAATCACTTTTGAAACTAAAAAGGTTTTAAATGAATTTTTACTTCAAAATTTTGAAACAAAAAGCAAAATGCTTCTTTGAACTATAAACACAGAAAAAACTTCAACAATTTCTACATAAGTGTTTCAATCTCCGAAGGATAGAATGGCTGCTACAGAAGTCTTCTCCTCAGCAGAAATTATCAAAGGATGGTATTCTTATCCAAAAAATTCCACAAAGTTTCCAATGAAATGCCTTTCTCCAAAAGTTTAAAGCATGCAACTCAAATTCTTCCATTAGTGAGCGACTACGTCATTCGTGATTTCATTGAATATTTGTTCGAGCGTATGATCCTTTTCCCAAATACCTCTTTATTGTTTTGTTAAGTCTTGTCGGCATACATGATTCATAACATTCATGACATTCATACATAATAGCATCATTTATGCATTTGCATTCCTCAAAATGTTTGCTTCCACATCACTGGTTTAAATCACACTTATTCATGTAGGTTTGATCATATCCCCAGTAGATTATCCCCAAACAGAGAAATACATCTCTACTCTCTCCTGTTCCCCAGCTGAGATCATTCCGCATCAGGAACAAAATCTTGATTGACCGCTTCTTTGTAGTTCATTCCTGGATAGAACCCTGTCTATAATCAACAAAGCAATAAGCAATAGCCTCATCATTTGAGCCGCTTATTTTTCTTTTCATTCCAAAACTTGTCATGAAAGTTTGTTCTTCTCAACAAGGTCAAATCCATTTGTCACGAAATTCCCAGGTTGTCTTTCGTCTAAAAATAAAAATAAACCTGTGTCTTCCAATCAAAATGCCCGCGTCTTCTCAAAAGAGAGATCCTCGGCAAGATTGTATCCAAGAAAATAGAAACTCATTTGAGTTTTCTCTCACTGGCTGTTATTCACAAGGCTGAATACTCAGTAATATATCTCAAAGATTTACCTTGTTATAATTATCACTTTGCTGATAATTGGTAATATCTTTAAAACTCGTTTGAGATAAGTTTCCATCTTTGTCTAATATTCACAAGGCTGAATAATCAGAAAACTTTTCAAAGATTTACCTTGTTATGGTTATCACTTTGTTGATAATTGGTAATATCTTCAAAATTCATTTGATCTGTTTCCATCATTTGTCTGTTATTCACAGGGCTGAATACTCAACAAATTTTTCTCAAGAGAAGATTTACCTTGTTATTGTTATCACTTCGCTGATAATTGGTAACATCTTCAAAACTCATTGCCATAAACTATCACAAGGCTGATAATTGGTAATATCATCTTCACTCACCTTAAACATTGTCACAAGGCTGACAGAAGGTAATCTCTTTGTTTCCCAAAATAAAACAGATATTCACATGTTTTGTGAATCTTTTTTTCCCTAGCGAGACATATTGCTTGTTTCTCAACAAACAGGATCCTCTTTTCTTAAGATCGAGTCATCCTGCAAATTTTTCCCACCATGTCATTTCTTTGATATCATTTGGGTGAAACTTTTTACAATCATTTGCATTACCATCTTTTGGTATCTTAGGTCCAAAATTTGCGTATTCTGATATTTAAGTCTCTTCACACCTATCAAAATGAAGATATTCATCTACATATCTCAGGTTAAAGAAAATTAAATAGGGGCATCTGTCATACCCCAATTTTTGACCTAATATACCACCTTACATTTGCATCATTGCATCACTAATAGTTCAGAATAGAATTAATCGGGTGTAGCATTCACAGGTCAAAATTAGGGTTTCATCAAATTTTCATTTGATTCAAGAGGCAACCAACTAGGTTTTGAGTTTTACTCACTTCATTTGACCTATCTTGATCAAAACATCAACCTTTAATCCTCAGATATCCAACTTTTCTCATTGATCAATCGAGGACCGACCAATTAGGGTTTTGGTCGAGCATGAGTATTCTCTGATTTTTTGAGCAAGGAATGACTTTTTTGGTTAGAGATTGGTCATTATATCTTAGATACAACATGTTAACCTAATTTCTGGATTCAAAACATCACAAAAGTTCACAGACTTCATCAGTCAATTTCTGAAACATCTGATGAAATTTCATCTGCATAGAAAAGTCAAACTTTGACTTTTGGTCAACTTTTTCAAGACAAAACCGTTTCCAACATCAAAATACTTCAAATGATCCATCATGATCATAAAAAATCAAAGAATTTGGAAAAGTCAACAAAAAGTCAAAATTTTCAACACTTAGAAAAATTTTCAAGTGTTAAAATTTTGTACTTTTTCCAAACTTCATGGCATTTTGTCACATAGTTCCACTTTGATTTGGAAAAAACTCAAAACATGAAATTTGTAGCCCTTGAAACAAGCTTTCCAAAATGTCCAAGAACTCACAAATCCATGGAGTCTAGCTATACTTTTGAAATTGAAACATAAGGCTCCATAAACATGATTTTCAAGGTCAAAACTTCAAGATTATAGGTCATTTTGCAATTTCTTCTTCTAGAACAATGACACCTTGCAAAATTAAAGATAGAACTGATAAATATCAGCTAGAGTAATAATTGAAGGATAGGATCAAATTTGAGATTTTAACACATGGTGAAAAAGTTTCCTTTTAAGGCAAAGGACTTTCTTGCCCTTTAAGGCAACTTTGATTTACCAAAAGCCATGTCCTTGTGCCTAACATTTCAGAATCATGGCCTATAAATAGAGGCATTCTTTTCAAGTTCAAACACACCAAGCCATGCAAGTACATGCTTTCCTTCCATTTTCTCAAAATCCATAAATCATAGTTCCTTTTGTCAAAACTTGCAATTTTGAAATCTTATGAAAACTATGATGAACTTTGGTGTCTAACATGTTCTAATATCCATTTGAAACTTGTCTAAAACTTAAAGCAACATAGAACAAGCTAGAAATCAGATTTACATGCCATGCTCATAGCTTATGCAAAAGCGCCTTATCAATCGAATCCATAGCTTGGCTCGAAGTAGTTTGAGTTCGATCATCCAAACACCTTCCATATACATCATAGACATGATACAAATCATAAACAACAACTTTGTAAATGCTCTAACCCGTTCGAGTTTTCATTTGAGCTTGTATGCAGGTGGACTTGGTTGGATTGATCGGGGTGATTTGAAGTAAGCGGACCATTCATACACCTTCCATAGGCGTTGAAGCTCAACAATCATTAGAACTCAGCTGGAAACACTCCTTCATGAATTCGATTCCGACTTCAGGTGAGCTTGAAACTCAATCTCATGATTCTTTGATTCATTTTGAAAAACTCTTGGCCATTTGTTTTCGCACCTCTCACGAACATTAACCCTCAACCAATTGACAAAATCATCAGCATATCGATTTCAATTAGGTTTTCAATTCTAGGGTTCTTCATGTTTTCGAAATTTAATCATGATTAACGAAAATAAATGAAATTAATGACTACCATCGTGTTCCTTGTTAAAATTCGGTCAATTTTCATGTTTACTTCATCCAATTTCATCAAAAATGAGGATTTCATGGGTGATGAAGGATCGGGGAAAATGAAGGTGCGCGTTTTTTGAATTTAAAATTTCCAATATAATATAAACACGTGGTTTGGATTCAATATCTGAATGAATTCTTTCCCAGTGATTGCCAGCTGCTCGTAAGTGTTTGTGCCACGTATGCCACCCACGGGTCACAGGTTCGAAACTCCATGGACCATTTTTTCAAACTTTTCATTTTTCTTCATATTTTTAAAAACTTTAACATTTTTTATCAATCAAAACTCCTCATTTTGAGGTGATTTTTGTACACTTGTCAATAAATACATCTATTTTATGATAGTGCAAAATTTTCGAAAAACTTTCATCGATTATGTTTTAATCGAGCGAAAGCAGCTTTGAGCACTTTTCAAAACCACTTTAAAAGGTGAATTTTTCAAACTTTAATTCGATTCTTTTCAAAACTTCTTAAGTAAACTTTACATTTCAAAAACACTTTCAAAACCATTTCTTCAAAACTTTTTTCATCAAACTTACATCTTTTACCATGATCGATCCGATTTAAACAATAAAACCGATTCGTTTTCTCTCGAATTTATTAATCGATCATGGGCCTCCCTTCTGTGTAAGTCCCAACATTCTTTTATGTACATAATTATTTCTTTGTACATACCAAATTCTTTCATATACATACAAATTTTTATACGTACATAATACAAATACTTTTACTCAAACGGATAAACTTGATCGTTTGTTTAGTTTAAATCTGTATATACCTGAATACCATTGGTATTGAAAGACATTATTCCAGTGAAACTGATTTTAAACCAATGGGCCACCCTTATGGTGTAAGTCCCAACCTCCTATGTACATCCACCTCTCTGTACATAAAAACTGTTCGTGTACATATTTGTTTCCTTGTACACATTCAAACTTGTAAATAATCAAGTTCGCTCGTTTTAGCGTTCGTTTCACAGACACTTGTTTATATTTCCTTCATAAACTCTTGTAAATAAACATCATGTATTGTTTATATTTCCTTCATAAACTCATGTGAATACATATCACACACACACACACACACTTGTTTATACAACTGTCTAGTTATAACATAACAACTAGTCTAACCAATAGGTTCCCACGAGTTAGCCTCCTCTTGGGCTTTGTACAAGGTAACTCATTTCATCGAGTTCAGCCTCCTCTTAGGCTATAAGAAAACTCATTCATCTGAGTTTAGCCTCCGCTTAGGCTTCATATAAGACAACACTCCTGTTGAGTCGCCTCCTCTTGGGCTTCGTTCAAAGAACTCCTCATTGAGTTTAGCCTTCTCTTGGGCATCATACAATGAAAGAGTTATGAAATCTCTTAACAACCTCCTATTGGGCTTCCAATACAAAGAATCACCAGCGTTAGGATAGAACCTTGAGGTATAATTTCCGGTGAAATTGCTCTTAATTCAAAAGGATGGTTTCTGGTGAAATCCTTTTAAAGACAAAGCCGAGGCATACCCTATAGCTTCCTCTTGAGCTTCATACAAGGAGCCTCGATGACCCTCGATGACCCTCGGATGCCTCCTCTTGGGCTTACAATACAAGGACCCATGGGCTTCAAAGCATCCCTTAATCCAATCAATTTCTCCTCGAGATTTAGACGTTTATCATCTCTATGGAAGAAGTATCTCATCTATCACATGACATACAATTAAACTCTTTTCAAAAACTTTTCAAACTCTTTTCAAACAAAACATCTCTTAATTGTAAGTGGTAGCAACACACTCAAGCAAAACACCCATGCTTAAAGTTAAAAGATTTAATCTTTTTCAAATATCTTTCTTAAACATGTAAGTAGTAGCGCTCGTACACTCAAGCAAAATACCTATAACTTACGATGAAAGATTTTTATCGAGACAAACTTTTCAAAATGTATGTGATGAAATAGATTAGATACATTTTCATTAAGATGACATTTGTCACATCTTTACTAACATCTGTTGCTTTCCACTAGCATAAGTGGGAACTACGATTGCTCACGACTTTCTCAACATCCTTTGAGAATACGTGAGCACAAGTCTCATCCTTGGCGAGCAAATTTCTTTCTTCCTCAAACCAAACAAACCATAGATCCCTTTAGATCCGAGCTACAAATGCTCGATTCCCACTAGGATATGTGTCTGAGAAGATCCACAGATCTTTGCGAGCACAATAATAACAAACACTAGGATCCCACATAATATATCCTTCTTAAAATCCCAAAGGAGAAACTTTCCCAATCATAGAAATAGCAATTAAAACACACAAACATATCAAACATATTCATATATAAAGCTATAGATAACTATATATATTTAGGGTGCTCCATCTATTCCTTTATATAACAAACCCCTTACTCGGAATCTCCCCAGTATGTTGCGTCTAGTTTGCGCTAGTCAATTCGCATATCAAAATCAATTGAGGGTAACAACTTTCCTTTTTCATAATCATTAAATCATCTTTCTTGTGTTGAAAATAATAAAGCTTGATGTGTCTGGTGAAATGACTTTTTAGTTTTTGTATCGCAAATGTGCGGATAGCAAGAGTCGCCACCGACTTTTATTTTTATCCAATTAAGGGAAGGTAAAAATCAAGAAAGTTTTGAACATGTACGGATGGATATGCATCGATTTAGCTTGCTTTGATCAATGATAAGAGTGTATACTTACTCAAACCTACCTCCGAAGACAATGGAATGGTTTTGATGGTAAAGCAATTTGAGTTTGAAATTCGATTTTCAAAGTTTCTTGAAAAATTTGACAAAATAAGGGTTTGGCTTGAGCTAGGGTTTCCTCTGTGGCTTGTGATCTTCTTGAGCATTTATAGAAAGTTTGGATGGCAAAGGGTGAAAAAGATTGCTCCATCAATGTGCAAATATTTTCCATTAAAATAAATCAAATCTTTGAAAAATTTGATTTTCTCATGAATAAAAGGCTAGCACAATTTTGTATGAATCATGGGCTTTCTTGGACTTCAAGGAAGATATAAATCCATTCCTTTTGAAAAATACTTAATTTTCATATTTTATATAATTTATTTTTGAATTAAATGTTATAAAATTCAAATATAAATCATAAAAATAGAAAATTACCATAATAACATTTATGGGTCAAAAATCATGTCATGAACAAGTTTGGACCAAAAGATTTTAGGCCCATTTGGAAAATTTTGCATTTTGACCAAAATGTCCTTTTGTGCAATTGTCCAAAATTGCCGAACTTCTAAATAGTGTATCTTGCTCAATTTTCCATATTTTTGAGTGTTCTTGGACTTTTTGGAATTCTCTAAGAGTCCTCTAACCATCCTTTTTGGTCTCATATCAATTGGATTTCCATGCTCAATATATCTTCAAAACAAAAAGTTGACTTTTTGTTGACTTTGAAAATGACCTGTAATGTTTTGAGCTATACCTCTCAAATGAAGCATTTTTTGGACATTCTTGTTAGACATGAAGTTGTAGAGAATTGAATTTCCTTCAAAACAAGAGGTGGTGGAAAATTTACGAGAAAGTATGAGAAAGTTATGATCAGGTCAAAGTTGATTGACTTTTCTCGGTGAAACCCTAATTTAGAAAGTTTGACTTTTGAGCAAATCTTGAGTTTCCTTGATGAATCATGATCAACCCTTGATCAAATGATGAATGTAACTTCAAAATGAGGATGTTGACCAAAAATTATGAAGTTTGTTGTATGTTGACCATAGTTGACTTTTGTCCGTCTGTTGATTTTCAACCATCGAGCAATTATGCGAGGAAACTTGACTTGTGAGGCTTGAAACTTGATATGGAGAATCTTTGAAACATATGAGGAGGCATGAAGACCATTGGAGATGTTGGAAGTCCATCTTGACTGAGGATACCAAACCCTAGTTTGGGTTGATTGTCTAGGAGAGAGTTTGTCGATCAACTCTTGAGGAATCTTTGAGTATAAATGTATGAAATCTCTTGAGTGTATGGAGGGCAAATTTTGGGGTATGACATGATGCTCATGGCATCTTTATAAACAAATCAAAAGAGTCGTTTCGAGCGAGATCAGATTCATATTCGATTCGCTAGCACGACTTTTTGCTTGAACACTTACACCATAAGGGTGGCCTTGGTTTAAAAGCGGTTTCACAGGAATAATGCTCCTTTCAATACCAATGGTATAGTGTATATACAATCGACGGAAAACAAGATCGAAGTTTATACGTGTTTGAGTATTCGAATGTTTGTATTATGTGCAGGTAAAATTTGTATCTACATGAAAAGTATTTGATATGTACAAAGAAAATATGTATGTACATAAAGAATGTTGGTTAGGAATTACACGTAAAGGCCCATGATCGTTTAAAATTTGAGAGAAAAGCGAATTCGGTTTTATCGTTTAATCGGATCGATCATGGTAAAAGATGCAAGTTTGATGAAAAGTTTTGAAGAATGGTTTTGAAAGTGTTTTGAAATGTGAAGTTTACTTATAAGAAGATTTGAGAAGAATCGGGATTCGAAAGTTTGAAAAAAATCACCTTTAAAGGTGTTTTGAAAAGTACTCAAAGTACCGTTTTCGACTCGCTCGCAATATGATCGGATGAAAGTTGTTTCTAAGAATTTTTGCACTATCCTAAAATAGATACATTAATTGAAAAGTGTACAAAAAATCACCTCAAAATGAGGAGTTTTGATTGGTTTTAAAAAAATGTCAAAGTTTGTAAAAAATACAAAAGTTTGAAAAAAAATGGTCCCAAGGAGGCTTTAACCCGGGACCTAGTAGGCAAGACGTGGCATAATGACTTAAGAGTGAGTGACGGCTTGGCCAAGCAATATGTCATATGTATTGTGTTTAAACAAACTAAATATATTTTTAAAGCGGATTTTGAATTTGAAAACAGCATGACCTGTTCTTCTTCTCAATCTTCATCGACCAAAGATTTCGTGTTTCTTGATGAAATCAAACGATGTAAAGATCAAACTTGCTCGTTTCAAGCCGGGAACATGATGGCACTCTTTAATTTCATTTATTTTAAGCCGAATGATTAAATTTATGAAGAACACGAAGAACCCTAAAACTCAAAAACCTAATTGAAATCGTGTATGGTTGATGATTTATTCAATAGATTGAGGGTTAATGGTACGTGGATGGTGCAAAAACAAATGACCAAGAGTTTTTCAATTGAATCAAGAAATCATGGAGTTCGAGTTTGAAGTTCTTACTGTTGAAGTTGGAATGAAAGCTGGTTGGAGTGTTCGAGTTGTTGTTTGAGGATTGCTTGAGCACCGACCTTTATGGAAGATGTATGGTAGTGCGCTTCATGAATTCATCGGATCATTCTACCAGTCGACACGCATATAGCTCACAATGGCAAATGAAGTGGTTAGGAGTGTTACAGTTGTTGTTTATGATCTGCATCATCTCTATGATGTATGTTGATGATGTTTGGATGATTAAAACTCAAATTGCTCGAGCCAAACCATCAATTCGAATCTTAAGGCAATTTTGGCAAGCTTATGTATGGCATGTGAAAGCGATTTCTAGCTTGGCATGTTAATTTTAAGTTATAAACCAATTACATATAACATTTAAAACATGTTAGACACCAATTTATTAAAGTTTTCACATGTTTCAAAGATGCACAATTTCTCCAATTT